>SCDY01000760.1:0-48781 GCA_004143825.1 Drosophila micromelanica | reverse complement strand
CCCCCCCCCTTATGCATTTTCGAAAAAAAAATTTTTTCAAAATTTAAAATTGCGAGTTTGCGTTTTTAATCGATTTTATTGGCCACAAATAGTTTTAAAAACAACGTCTAACTTGATTCTGAGAGGGTTAAATTTTTTGTCAAAAATCAAAAAATTTAATGCTAAATCAATTTGGTTTAAAATATTGAAGATATTGAAGATATTTAATAATTGTATTTCTAAGTTAAATTCCAGCTATATTTATGCATGTGCATGTACATGTACATTTATATATAAAACGATATCGCCTTCGATGAAATTTTCGTCCCTATTTTCAAAACGGATATGTAGTTTCTGACAGTTTTGGAGTGCAAAGTTGCAACTTGTTTAACTCGAAGTTGTAATGAAAGTGAAATTTGCTAAAAGACTTAAAGGGAACTAGTTAGATATATTGTGGAATTTTAACAAAATCGATAATGGCTCAAGGGGAGAAAACCCACCCAAATAGGGCAAACAGAGATCTAGATGCAAACAGGCTGAGCAAACACAGTTGGGCTAACCTCAAAATGAGAAATGGCTGAAATGTTGGAGTAGCCATGCCCATCCGTGGCGCTGCCCCTGGCCCTAGCCAGCCAGCCAGCCAGCCAGCCATCCAGTCAACCAGTCAGCCGAGCAAAAGTGGGGAGCAAACAAAGAGCAGCAGCAGCATATAAACAATGATATCAAGTTACCAGAATTTCATAGTTGTTGGCTTTGCTCGCTGCTGTCTTTGGCTTACTGCAACACTTATTAACACGGCCAAGGGACAGGCAGAGAGAGAAAGATAGGGAGAGAGAGTGAAAGAGAGAAGGTTGGGACAGCGCCTACTTTTATGACATGTACCTATATCTGGATATTTTCAACTGATTGCATTATAAAATAAAGACCCACATTCAAGTTTTATAACTAAGCAGCCTTCGCGGTAGCTGCGCCTCCAAGGACAATCCCTCAATACGTGAATGTCACATACAGTTTATGTAAAGTATAAAAACAACAAAAACAATAACCAACTTGACCCTGCCTGGCCAAGACTTTCTGTCTGTCTGTGTGTGGTCCCAGCTGAAAGTTCTTGGATCTTGTTTTTTTTTTTGGGGCTGCTCATTGATGAGGAATTAATTTTTACTTGTTTGCTCAATTGACTTTTTTTTGTTGTAGTTTGAAGTTTGCTTACTGGAGCTGCATTAAGCAGATTCATTAGCTTGGCAATAATGCATGATCGGATTATGTTGGGCTTGACCAACTTTGTTAGCCGAACTGCGAAAATGAATGCGAATCCAAATGCATAGATATATATGAGATGATAGTGTTTTGGATGCGAAATAAAACAAAAAAAGTATTGACTTGATCCAAGGCTCGAACCTACCATTTTAAAAACTTGTTTCCAGCCATAAAAACAGATTTCTATCGAACCTTAAAATTTAGTTCAGTAACTTAAAATTGATTAAATACTTTCAAATAGAATTTCAAAAAATTTTGAGTTCTTGGCTCGAACCTGCCCGTTTTAAAGGTTAAATTGAATGGTGTAGTTACTATTTTAAGAAACAATAGTAACAGTTTTCAGTGAAAAACCCAGCTGGCCAACACGAAACAGAAAATAAAAGAGATTCGGGAGACTGCAATCTTATCGGGCAGCGATCTGCTGTGGCATGCAATTAAAAAGCAACAAAATTATTAAAAACTGTCAAAACAAAGCGCAGCCAGCATAAAATGCGCCACACGCCAACCAAAGTCTGAGGCCATAAGATAAAATATTTTATAACGATGAGAACGATGACTTTTTGGTTAATCGTTCAGATCTACACGGAACTCAAACATACTCGAATACGGCGGAGGAGAACCGAAGCTGAAACCGAAACCGAAAGCGAAACATAGTTGTAGACAATGGGACAATGCTTAGGGACAACTCTACTACTAGATGAGTCGGAGCTGGGGTCCCCAGAAACGAAGCTGACACCAACAACACCAGCCAATCAACTAACTAACAACAGCAACAAACACACCACACACATGCGTAAATTAAATGATAATTTATGATCAACACCTTTTCAGATTCTTCTGACTGGCTCTCTGGCCCCGGGCCGGACCGGGCACCGTTTAGTTGGGTGTCCTGCTGAGCACACGTCTCGAGATTTGTGTACCGATCGCGCAATGCGATAACTCAACCTGTTCGTTGGTTCTCCCCGCCCCGACTTCGACTTCGATCGATCGTGATCCCCGGCTCATGGGCTCGGGACTTGGGGTTGAGTTTTTGAAACAGCGTTTCATTTTCTCCAGCCGCCACACGAGTGTCCGTCTGTGTGTGTTTGTTTATTTGTTTTTAACGATTTATTGGCTTATAATTTTTATAAGCAATGGAATTTCTTGGAAATCCTGAAACGATCTACCATATGATGTGTGTCGTTGCGACTACCCCTCTAAGCAACTAACCAACTAGAGGCCCCTTATCGCCACCGGCTGTTTTCTGATTTGTTTTGAGTCTGCTTATTCCGTAAATTCGCTTGAGTTTACCAAAACAGCTGATAACTGGATTTGAGATCGATCTCGAACTTGACAAAGCTCGGAAAAGTTTACTGTAGATCAAAGAATGATCAAGTGAAATCAATTAGGATTAGCAATGGTCTAAGTAATATATTTAATATTTTTTAATATATTTAATATATTTTTTATCTTGGAAAGATTTCAAAAATTTGTATACATAAAGTGGCCCCCAGCTTATTTCAAACAGCACCCAATTTAATGAGCTATAATAACTAAACAAAAAAAAGATATCAAAATTCTATAAATGCAGATTGTTAGCCTAATGTGTAAACTTATCAAATATGGCTTCATTTAGTTTTTATGAATTTTTTTATATATATTTTATAATCCTGAAAAACTAAAATATCAAACAAAAACAATGCCACAGCTTATTTCAGCCAGGTCCCAAAGCACATCTAAAACTGATGTTTATAGACTAACAAAAATATTTTAATATTTGGTATCTACAACTAATTTAAGCCGCTTTTTGCACGGAATTCTCCACCTATTAATTTTTATGTCCGATTTTTTTTTTTGAATATCTGTCAATTTTGGATGCTTATATCCAAAATTTGTCTCAAATATTCAATAAATATTTTACTGCTCCCTTTTTGCACACTTTGCAGTAATTTTACATAATTTCCAATTACTCAACACATATAATAATAATAGTTAGTGGACATCTTTAAATAATAGTAATGAATAATAAATGTATATTTCATTCCTAATCAGAAAAGATTCCATTTGTAGGGATGCCACTTGACCAATGAACTTGTTCCTCTCCACTTTTGTGTAAGCCTCAACACTTTTTAAGACCTTAAGCGGCTTAAGGCAGGCTCAGCGAAGGCGAACTTCAACTTGGAAACCGGGTGAAACCCTAGAAATTGAAGCATTGCCATTGGAAAATGTGTCAGGCGCAGAAGGGGCAAACTCTTCAATATGTTTACTCCAGATTCAAATCGATAAGGTGCGGCGCATTCTAATTATAGTTGGGCAAATCACTTGACACAGGGCCACCCGATGAGAGTACCCCACATCCAGCACTCCACCAATCCACCCTCCGAGAGCAGACTGCAGTCCATTGGCATGCCGATGGCAAGCGCCTTGGGCTGAGGTCTCAGTTCCATACCGGTCCATCATCACCAACGACATCATTATCAACGCCATCAGTGGCGGCAAACTCAACTGCCAAATGCGTCACGGAACTCCAGGAACGGGAACGGGAACGGGAACGGGAACGGGGAACGGACGGGCAAGAGACCCATATAGGTATGTATGTATGTATATTCACATAGAGGGTAGAGGAAAACAAACACAATCACAAAAGCGGGACAGAGAGACAGAGGCGGGCAAAAGCGCAAAATACATAATAATAAAAACAGAATGTACAATAAAACGAATAAAAATGAATAACGCGCTGCGACGACGACGACGACGACGACGACGACGTCAACGTCAACGACGACGTCGGCGCTGAGGCGAACGAATAAAGAACACACGCACATTTTGTGGTAACCTGATACTCTTTCCAGCTACCCTCCAGCCAACCGTGGCATTCGACGAACGCAAACGCAAACGCAAAACGATGAGCCCTGAGTTGCCCGAGATCGACATAAAAACATATATATACATATACATACACACATATATATATACACATTTAGACTGAGACTGAAACTGGGGGGGATTGGCACTGGAACTGGAACTCTTCTCTCAGTTGAAGCAGTATTAAGGTTGATGTTGTTTTTATTTTGCTGTTGCTGCTGTTGCTGTTGCTGCTGCTGATGTTGCTGCTGGTTCTTCTCATTGTTGTCGCTGTGGAGCGTGTGCATTATAAACAATTCAAACAGGCATTACGAATCGGAGCATCATCAAACTATGACGAAGGTGAGCCGGCAATACGGCCTGAATCGAAATCCTGGAAATGGGCTTCCTCAAAACTGTCAATAGTTTACGTTAGAATGCGCTCTTTTATAAAAAACAGAGTTTTTATACCGTTGTGATTTTTAGATATATAATAACCATTTAAAAATATGAATTAATTTCTATAAGAAAATATCTTTATAATCATGTAAATTATAGGCAAGTTTGTTTGTTTCTTTTAATGCAAAAAAAGTCGTTAAAGTCAAAAAAGTCTACAGGCAACTTCAAAGCAGGAACTTTGCACTAGGGTGTCACCGGCTGCTTAATACTCCATCACGTATTCGAAAGTGGAGCTTTTTTTCATTTTTATATTTATAATTTGTGATTAAGTCGATTTCTTTAGAACAGATGTGGAACAAACCCAATATACTCTTTTTAACTACGTGAATAAGCATTTCAAGAGCTAGCAAGCCAAGCATTTTTAAAATGCAGCCTACACAGAGAGAAAAACAAGCTAGACTACATTTAAATTTTTCTGAAGTTCTTAAAATGGTCATAGAACAAGCATAATAAATTTTGAACTGCACAATGGATTATAAAATTGGTTCGGAGTCGGAAATCGTATTTTAGAAAAAAGTACTTATGTATATGAAAATAGATAATAAAAAATAAATTAATTAAATAAAATATTCAGCGATTCTTACTTTGAGTTTAAAATAAGAATAACATAAGCTCGTTGTTATTTTGAGTACCAAAGTAGTTAGTTATAATTGTTAGCGAGAAAAACAAATATTGAATCTATTTAGGTAAGATTTTATTTGTGCACAGTAGGCATTTTAGAAAACATTTCGAAAAACTAAATTTACAATAGATATTGAAAAACAATATATATAAATCAAACTTTCAGTAAAAATGCGCAAGACCTGGAAGAAACCACTGCACAAGCGCAAAGTCGTAAGTTTTGTTGTGGGTCCCAGCATCCGCCCGCCCTCTAATTGAATTCGCTTACAGTGGGCCAAAGTATCTTGGATGGGTCGCTTGGAGTACTACGAGCAGCCCCTTGTGGAGCACATGTTCGATATTTGGTTGCAGCAGTTGCCGTTTCCGACGCTACTTAAGTGCATTTACACGTGCGGTCTGCTTTTCTTTATACTGCTTCCCATTCTGTACCCGATTTTGGTTTTGGGCCTTTACTATGCCATACTGCAGTACGTTGGGCAACAGCACTTGGATGTTGACTTCTCACAAAACTGGGATCTAATTGGCGCCATTTCAAATCTTTGGCACTTTCAGGTCACCAACAAGAAGTATATACTGTTCATAACCATGTACATTGATCGTTATCGCGTCTTTATCACGGCTATATCCTCCACCGTGGACTATATGCGTATGGCATTGTTCTTTGTCTTCAGTTAATGCGCAAATATTTCGAATAACAAATTCAAAATTTGTTTTTAATTATTTTTATAAAATTTAGTGTTTATTATATAAATGATTTCACAATGCAATAATAATTAAAATTTTTACCAGAGCAAACCAAAAAAAAAACGCATTTTCTAATAAGAATATACAAAACGTTCTTGTAATAAAAGGTTTATGTCTTGGGTGGTCTAAAACATAATCACCCGATTGATTTTTTATCTATATATCTAGCTGAAAAACTGAGGGAGATATATAGATTAAATGGTTTTGACAAAATTTAAAATTGTCTCTACTTAAATTACTGACTTGCGGACAGACGTGAGTTGCACAAACTAAATTTACTATTTTCACTTTGTGAAGTTGATTTGCAAATTTTTATGATTTCTGTAGACATCGGGATTTGAAAAAGAAACCGTGAAAACAATTTGTTTTAAATTAAATTCTAAGATACAATATGTTTGATGCATTGTTAATACAAATTCCAATTAAAATTTCTGTAAAATTTTTAGACGTAAAAAAAGTAAAAAAAATGATTAAAAAAAACCTGAACAAATATAGAATCAGAAACAAAAATTAACAAAGATTTCTATTTAGAAAAAAATCTATTTTATGTTTTTTTTTTGGTTGTAACATAAATTACATTAAATAATGAGTTATGTTGAAATTGCAACCAGTAATGTTAAAACATTTAAAGCTTGATTTCCTAACCTATCCTTATATTCGAATATCTTATTGAAAATAATTTTTTATTTTCATTGTGTTGAACAGTGAAGAAACATATGAAAAAATATAAAATTCTAGCTCCGCTTAAAAGGTTAAATATAATAAAAATGTTCTATTTCTTTAATATTTTGACCAAAATAAAAAATTTAAAATTTTTTCTAAATTTTGAAGAACAAAATATATAATATGTAAACTTAATTTTAAGTTTTTAGTATTATGGATATGGATAGTAAATTTGTCTTGAAATTGAATTAAAGTCATTTCGAGGTGTAAATTAAGTATGTTGATTGCGATCTTATCAGATGTAAGCTGTAAAGCTTAGTTGTTGTTGGCCCGCTCCACAGTTTGTAGATTTGTGGGTTTTTGGCGTCGTTATGGTTTGAGAGCTGACACACACACATACATGCCTGTATGTATTTGTGATGTGTGTGTGTGTGTGTACCAAAAACCAAAAATAACAACTACAACAAAACTATATGAAAAGTTAAAGTAGCAGCGCTGAGTTTGCCGTTGTTGTTGTTGTTGTTGTTGCTGCTGCTCGACGCGGCAACAGCCATAAACATATATCAGGTTACCAACAACAACAACAACAACAACAAGAACAATAATATAAAAAGCAGTGAGGACGCTACGTAGTGCAAACTACCGTAGGTACGGCCTGCCTATAACAACTATATGCAAAAGTATCTGTGAGATACTTCTGTCAGCTGTGTGTTTTTGCATTGCGGTTGCCACGGCGGCCAATTTTTATTTTTATTGCGACAATTTTTCGCTGTTATTATTATTTTAATTCTTTCTTTTTTTTGCGATTCGTGAATTGTGTATTGAAGTTCTTTTGTGCACTTTGAGTAACCGATATGCCGTTTAGCCTAATAGAGTATGCGAGGAGCCCACCTTATGTGGCTTAACATTGTTTCGGCCACTTTAAAACGCATTTCTTATTTCCATTTCACATTTTTTTTTGTTCATGTTTGCGCTTCACATGACTTCTAACAGCAAAAAGAGAAAGAAAGAGAGAGAGAGAGAGGTAGGGAGTGTGTGTGTAGGAAAGCAAACAAAAGGATGCCCGAAAGGATGTTCAATATTTGAAAAGTTGCCTATCAGCGGCCCGGCATCTAAGCGCATCAGAAGGCAGCAAGGCCGAAAAACCCCAGAAGAGTTTCACAAATGTTTTCCTATTTGCTTAAGCGGAAATGCAGATGTTTCTTCAAAAGCATCCAATGTCCTTTTGGACCAAGGACCACGCATTAGTTTTTAGTTAGTGGCCATGTCTGCAGCGCATATGACAGGGACGCCTATGAAAACAAAGATCAACAAACATTCGAATATGTGGAATGAATTTGTTCATGAATTTGTCAGCCACATTTCCATTTCCATATCCATTAATACACATACTTTGTATATGATATATATTTCACATTATTCACATGTGGCTGTTATTATTTTTTGTTGTTGTTCACGTGAAAAACGGCCGTGTCCTTGACACTAATTAGCCCGCCCACAATGAAAAGCCGCATCTTGGCCTTGTCAAAAGTATGTAAAAGCCAAGTAAACGACGCGTCGTCAGCTTTTGTAATTGAAATTTAAATGCTAATTCATTTCGCACGCGTTGACGTTCATCCAAATAATTTATAACAAATTGCATATATCTATAAATATTATATAGCATTATCTGAGAGAAAACTTACTCTTTATGCTCGGCAGCGCGATCTCTTTGTCGTCTATTCTTGAACCAATTGGAAACCTGTAAATGTGTAAAAGTGAATTGTTAAAAATAGACAAATAGACATCATTTGAAATTCTTGCTCACATGATTAATGACATGCAAATTTAAAATAAAAACCCAAACGAATATTCAAATATTTACGAATATGAACGGAAACTCACCTGCGTTGTGGTCAGTCCTGTGGCCTCGGCCAAGTCGCGCTTCTCCCGGGGCGATGGATACGGATTGTGCGCATACCAGTCTCTCAATACCGAACGGGATTTCTCCTGCAAAAATTAAAAAAAAAAAATATTATATATAAGTGTTTGAATCAGGTTAATTCTATTCTGTCACAATTAAAACATTTATTTACGAATCAGGTTGGAAACTTTTTTAATTAAGTTTCTTTTTGAATCAAAATATTGCAGCTACCTCTGGAATGTTGAATTATTATTATATTAATCAAGTAAAAAGTGAAACTAGTATTTATATATTTTTTGGATTAACGATATATCTCTATATCTCTTATTTTTACACATAAGCTCATTGCTAATATAATAGTTGCTATAATAATAAGATTATAGTTATTCCTCCGTTAGGAATGCTCCTAGCTATGCAGCTATTATATAAAAGTTTGATACGGCTATTTGTCTGCATTACAGATTTTATTTTATAATTTTTCAAGGATATACAAATACTATCTTCAAATATCACTTATTATTTATTATTTATTTGTAATGGGCTTATGGGTTTCTATAGTGTGTTTTATGCAAGATCCTTTAACTTCTATATTATTATATTACAAACGTTATCATGTATTGAAAAAATTATTTTATTTTATTTTATATTATTTAATAAATCATATTTAAAAAAAATTAAAAAATTACCTCTTATTTCTATATGTTGGGAAAATAAATTCAGAAAATAAAACTTACTTAAAAACTTTTAAATAAAATGAAAATTAAATTATTTTTTTAGAACATAAAAAATGTATAATATTCAATGAGAGTTGCGAAATTTAAAAGTATATTCTCATATTTATGTTCTCTATATTTATTGAGCTAATTGTAATTTAGCTTCACTTTAACTTTAAAGATTACCTATGTGATAAATCTAACTTGAGTTTTCAAATTTTTCTTGTTAGTCAATTTTACGTTTACTTGCCCTGGCGTAGACTTGTAAATCCTTTCACAGGATATAAAAAAAATTTACGCTTGTTAATTTCATTGATTGTCTGGGTTTTGTAATTGTTGTAATACCCTTAAATAGTTGGCATTTGGAATTCAAATGTTTTTAATCAATTGAAAGCCCGCACAGATAAAGCCCAAGTGCAAACAGTGTTAGTCAGGAAACGACAAGGATCTCAGGCAAGGAGGCGTTGCCCGGCCGAATGCCTTGGCCGCGCCTGTTTTCGTTGCCGAGCAGGAGAAGGGCGGGGAGGGAAGGGTAGCGGAGCGGACATTTCTACGATTTCATTTTGTGCCCTTTGTTGCCGCAATTAAAGTGGAAAGGCGAAGGGAAGGGGCAGGCAACTCCATGGAAAGGAAGAGGTGTCCAGAATGGTGTGCGTACTCACCTTAAAACAGTAGCTCGTCTCCTCGCCATCCCAAATGGTGCGGGGCAGTGGAAATTTACGACGAACACGATATTTGCCCACAGCACCCAAAGGTCTTCCGCGCAGTTTTTCGGCTTCCACGTAATGCGCTACAGTGAAAGAATTTTGTTTTTTTTCGGGTTAGCATCGGAGAGCGAATGCACGAGTTCACATTGAAAGAGAGAGAGAAAGAGGGGAGAGAGGGTGTATCTCACCTTTCAACCACAGGGCCTGGAGCTTGGCGTGATTCTGGGCCGAGAAATGATGGTGTTCGAGCAGCCGGTACAGCTCCTTGTACTGGCCACGATGGAATGCGACGACCGCCTTGGCCTTCAGCACAGACTCGTTCAGTTGCAGTTTATCACATTGTGGCAGCGACCAAAGGAAGCGTCCCAGTCTTTCGATGTTGCCCGCCTGCTGCAGTACCTAAAATGCGATCCGAAGGATATTAGCCAGCTCAATCTGAGCCTGGTCAGCAGCTCACCTCGCAGACGCAGGCCACCTGCTCTTGCGTGAAACCGAAACTGGGCAGAGTTTCGCGTCCGGCTGTGGTGGTGCTGCCGCCGCCGCTGTTCAGGTGTAGTCCGCCCCCACCCACGCCCCCACCCACGCCGACGGACACGCCCACGCCGCTTCCGTTGTGCGTCAGCATATCGAGATTATTGTTGTTGTTATTGCTTGTGCTATTGTTATTGTTATTGTTGTTGTTGTTGTGCAACGCAACCACCGACCCACTCAGCCCCGTTGGGCTGTAGGGGGGCGTGTGGCGGGCGGTGAGCACAGCTGCCGCATTGGCCGCGGCCAAGTCGTAGAAATCGGTGGCGGGATGTTGCAGCATGCTTTGTGTGTGCGGACCTGCGATCCGAACTGGAAACAGGACGACGGAGTTGTCCAACTGATATCCTTAACGAACTGATCGGCAATGGATGTGTGAATCCCCGCTTGAAGCTCACTTAATTCATTAATAGCCTAGTGGAAGTTATGCTTAAGTTGTCTTTGGTATTTTGAGCGCTGCAAAGAAAAATTAAATCAGAGTTAGAGATTATTGAAAAAAATAAATGTTTAAAAAAATCTAATACAATTACTGAAATGAGAGTCTTAATAAATCTGATAAATCTATTCTAAATTCAAGTTTGTGCGTTATAAAATTTGTTTCGTTGTAATCTTTTAATTAAAAAACATTTCGTTTTAAAATATTCTTAAAGAAATATGTAAAAATGTTTCTTTGATTAAATACTGAATTTTCATATTTTGTTTAATATAGAAAAATTCTGGGTTAATAAAACGTTCCTAAAATCAACATTTTGAATGAAGCGGAAAAACCTTCAACTTGATCGTATTTTAACAATTTTTGAGGTTCGAATCCTAATGTAGAGTTTTATTAATAAGTTAAGTAAAGCAAACTTTGTTTGCCTTAAAAATTACTTCATTGTTTATTAAATTCTAAATAACTAATTTTGTATACATTTTTTATAAAAGTTAAGAACAGGTGGAAAATAACCATTTTATGATATTAGCTAATGGCTCTGACCATGACTTTTAAACTTTTAAACCAATCTTTTAGGTTTACCCACCCTTTTGCTGGGCGTGGTAAAATATTTTTATGTGGATATATTCTGTTATATTTCGAGATGCGATATTTATAAGCAAATAAACAGTAATTTCGATTTAACTTAAAAAATTGAATTAAACCTACATAAAAATAGTGTTTCGTTGATGTTCGCCTGAAAAACTTTGTTTTCGATACTATTTGCTATTTTGAGATAGATTATTTTTTAAAGAATATTAATTCATAATTGTGTTGGATGTTTTACAGACCCCAACTTGCTAATGATGGCACCCAATTAGGGACTTTGGCCTTTCTCATTACTCAATCAATGCAGCAGAAAATTCTAGCTAATTTGCAGCAATATTTCATATTTTTATTGCCATAATTTAGTGTGTTTTGTTTAGCATTAAAAAAACGATAATTGAGACACATCAAGCTGTTGAAACTGCTATTAATGCAACATATATATGTGTATTTTCACATATTCTCCATTTATGTTAAACAAACAATTATGAAATATTAGCAAAGCCCATTTGGTTCAATGAGAAACCAAACAAAAGTTCGGTTTCTCTGGACCCCATGTTGTCAAAGTCAATTAGTGGATCGGTTGATTAGTTAATGGGTGCACATGTAATACAAAATTCTGCGATTATCAAGGTATGGTTTTCTATACACACAGGTTGGAACACCTCCCCCCCTCCCAAAGTCAGCTCGCCGAACCGTCTCAACGAAAATAAACTTTTACACAATATTATTAAATGGGGCGCATGGTTTTTTTTTCAGTGTTGTGTTATTGCTTATGTAGAAAATTTTCTAAAATTACCAGCGGCGTCGCGACGCTGCCTCATCTCTGCTTACGGACTGAAAGTGGCAGCCAGAGAGAATGTATCCCTCAGATAGAATATCTGCAAAGGTCACTGCAATCGATCGCTGACCCACGCATAGCTTCAGATATACATGAATTCATATAGATCTAAAATCTTAGATCTGAAGAGTGTTTCCAACCCCCCGCCCGCCCGCCCGACAAAAATGAGAGTATAGGAAAATTCAAGCAGCTCGCACCTCGTATACGTTTTCAGATTGAGGCAACTGCGCCGCAGCGATTCGAGATATTCTTGGATCTGTTTTCAATTTTCAGCTTGCATGTCTCTCTGTGTGAGGCAGATTATATATACAAAGCATTTCATTTGGCTGCCGTTCCTATCGCCGCTGCTGCTTGTTGCTGTAACAAAAATACCAACGCCAAGTTGGTTGCCTGCTCTTGAGTCATCGGCCTAGGCCGGCCGTTTTCCGATCCCTCGATTCCCCCGATCACCCGATATACAGCGCCCGTTTGGCCAAGCGTCAGATATTTTGGCTTGTTTTATGTTTGACGCAAGTAAACAAGCAAAATGCTTGCTGCCAATGCGAATGTGAAACGAAATACGCTATATATTTTCAATACTGGCCAGTGCTCGTGTGCTAGCCCTAATTTATATGTAGATGCAATTTTGTACCATACACAGTTATGCGATATATACGAAAAGCCAAAATTTACTTGGCTCGGATATCACGAAACAAAAAACAATTTAAATTGATTCGTGTTTTTCTCCTTGTGCAAGCATTAATAACTTCAAATCGATGAAATCGATAAATATCGATTGAGCTTTCATTTTGCCCAGGTTTCTCACTCAGCTAACACAGATCAAAATTCAGTTCACAATTTGGAAAGAAATTTACAAAAATTAGACGCTTTTAAGAGTTTTATCCTAAGATCGGATATGAAAACAGATCGGAGATGTATAAATATTAGCTCCTAGTTGAACACGACCGTAGAGAGCACTCTTGATCTTTCTACTTTAACACTATTTGTTTAAGACTGAAAATTCCACAACCAATATCTAACAATATAATTCATAATTTTAATAGAATAATAATAATAATAATAATAATAATAATAATAATAATAATAATAATAAAATATCATTTAAATGCATTTAGACATTTAAATGCATTTAGACATTTAGACATTCAAGATTATTCAATAATCTAATTGTAATTTATAATTTTGAATAGGCCTTTTGTTTAACTATTTTAATCGTATCTTCTTTGATTACACAAATACCTTTTGAATGTTTTATTGACCCGATTTCAGTTTTAGAATCAAGTAGCACATTGATGCATATGATATAACAATTCTCAGTTAATAGCACTTTGATATGATCACTTTTTATGGAGGGGGTTGGGGCATGGCATAAAGATGCCCCACACGGCACCAAGTCTTGGCGAACATTCGCTCAGCTAGTCGCAGCAGCAACAGCAGCAACCTCAAAGATATTTTATCTGATGTGAAACGGCTGCTGTTGCTGCTGCTGATGCTGCTGTTGCTTAGCCAGCAGTTATTCACATAGATGTTTGATCGGGCCTGGCTGCCTCTTGTGGCATTCAAATAAACTAAAATGAGTTTAATTTATTTTCAGCTCGACTTACACATTTTTAATTTACTTTACAAACGCGTCCATTCGAACGTGTTATCTGTCAGATTTTCGATTTCTTCTATTTGCTCTTTGTATCTGTAGTGTGTGTGTGTGTGTGTGTGTGTGTGTTACTTGACTTTTATAAGCTTTTAATTTGAGTGTTATTGTTATTGTCTTCGCTTGTTTGGTCGCCTGTCAATTTAACTGCATGCGGGAGCTCCTCCCCCTCCCCCTTTCCACAATCTGAAAGCGGACACCTTCGTTCTGTGTATCGTATATTGAATCTAGTTTTTTTTTCATTCGATCTTTGTTAGGTTTTATAGAGTTGTTGTGTTGCTGTTTTGTTAGTCAAATCGCATCCAATCGACGCTTTTGTTGCCTGAACCTAATTAGTTTCTAATTAAAGTCGCATCAAATAAAAAGTTTACGTTTTTTTTTTTTAATTTACTGCATAGTTGCAGTGATTTGTTGGCTAACCAAAATCCGAGATAAATTATAGAGAAATTTTTGGAATATATTCATTGGCTTTTACCTGTTTTTATAGTTCAGCTTTATCCGAATTGAGAATTGTAGAATTTTAGAGGCAACTGCGACACGTTCGAGCTTTTAAATGAAACTGGCCAAGGAACAGATGCGGATTTTGGGGCAGGGCTATGCTATGGGTAGACGTTACCGTTACTGTTACCGTTACCGTTACAGTAACCAAGTGCGGTACCATCCGAATCCAGAGACGAGGACTGTTTTGCGCTGAACGCGAATTATCTGCAATGGCGTCTGTGTTTATTTAATGTAATCGACAAATTCAACAATTCGAAGCTGGTTTTGCACATTTCCATCGTTTCCATTGAAGTAAACAACAGAAAAACTTCACCTGACCGCGCTTACTAATAGCCAACAACAACAACAACAACCGGGCCAGGCCATTGTATCTGTGAGATAAACTTTCGAAATTTTAGGCCATTTGCTATTTAATTGCCAGCTGTACTCGGGCCCAGAGATTAAAAGCAAATATGTAATGAATGAAATTTGTCAACTTAATGTGCTGCTCGCTGGGGCGTGGCCAAACTGAATGTACTCGCATTTGTATCTGTATCTGTATATGTGTCTGTATCTGTAACTGTGTGCCTGGCATTTTTGCGCTACATTTGCACAACTCTTGAATTTGAATTTGAATGAGTTCGCCGTCTGAGGCAACGCATCCCGATCTAAATTGGCCAAAGTACCGGCCAACGAATCGCATCTTCTTGAATGAAACTTGTGCAAATTAAAAACTAAAATTTCTACGCAAGTGCGTAAAATCATCAAAGCCACAATTGCTATGCAATCGTATCGTGAATTATGCCTGCAACTTTGTTAATACGAAGAAAAAAATGCAAAATAAAAAACTTCACGCCAGGTCAATTTGCACATTAAGCAGAGATACATAAATAGAAGTTATGTATTTCTTAAGATTTTTATAAAAGATTATAGTTTGCATATCTAGATACATATATATAGATATGCAAAATATTATATTTTATGTATAGAAGTATGTATGTAGATATAGAAAAGTTATTTACATTACGTTACATAATATTCTAATAATTTTTATCTTTTTATATTGCAAATACCTTTTACTCAATATATGCCCACATATTTAATCTTTAGAAATCTTTATCTTTAATTTGTGTGAATATCAACTGGATCAGTTGCCTAAAATATAATTTTTGCATTTGAATCTATTATTTTTTTTAATTGAATAAAATTTGGCATTTAGTCACAATTCCAATGCATTATTAACTTGGACCGCAATATATAATACTTTTCAGTAGCTATAATAAAACGTGTAATTTTAGCCATTAAAAGAACCTGAATATATTGAATTTGTTGGGGATTATAAAGAAAAGATAATTTCAACCATTTTTGTTTAGTTTTCAATCCAACATTTAAAAATTTATTTTTTGATGTATATATAAACATTTTACTCTATATATAAAAGTTTTTTAAATTGTTTTTAAACTATTTCCAATAGTATGTATATAGATATTCCTTAAATGAAATATGCAAATTATGTTTATTTTTTCGTTTATCAACTTGAAAGCTTTCAAATTGGTATCGACTCTATATTTGGTTATTTGAGTATACTTAATCAAACTTATGGTAATACAATTTATAATGTTATAGTACGGGTTTTTCCAACAACCTGCGTTTGATGAAAAATTCAATCCGGACGGAACAACTGCGCCCAGCTTCTCACTTAATAAATCAAAATATGACGACACGCACGCGTTGGGCAATAAATTTTGGAGGGAGGCTATTTAAACGTTCTGAATTTAAATGCTAAACCCAAAATCGAGAAACATGCTCCGAAAATACATATTAATAAACTATTTGCATGCAAACGACAAAACATGACAAGAACTTATAAAAAAAAAACAAGAAAATGAAGGTGTAGCCAGTTAATAATTTTCACAATTCTGTTGAGAAATTTGCATGATAAAACAAGAGATGTTTAAAAATAAACAAAAAGTATCTCACGGATACCACAAGCTCCCGCTGATGTTGATGAATGAATGACAACTGGAATGGCCGCGTGTTTGTTGCTTTAGCGCCAAATTAAAGCCCAAATAGCAATCGCAAACTAATCAGAATCCATTTGGTTTTACAAATGTGTGAATTTCATGTTTTGCATTGTTATTGCTTATTGCACTTATTCGTTTAAATTTTCCAAAATTTGCAATTCGCTTGAATTTCATGTTATTCGGTTGTATTTTCAAGTGCACTTTTGACGGCTGCCAAATGAATTGGAAATTTACAAATTTCACTTAAAAATACTTAATTAAGAATAAGGCTGGCAAATTTGAAGTAAAAGAAAATGCTCTTCCGCATATATAATATTGTATAATGTTGTATTAGTCATAACATTATTATTATTTATGTATCTTTTGTTTGCTTATATAAGCTGATGACAATATCTTTATGTGTATACAATTCGATTATTAAACAATTTCTGATTGCTGTGTTTACTTTGTCAGGCATAAAAGTAAAACGTAAACAAATTAATTTGATATGGGCATCAAAAAATTGTTTATATATTATTATTCTTATTGTTCAAAATTAATAAACAAATTAGTTGCACTTATCAACTAGATGTCTTTTAAAATTGAGTTATATATCCGTTTAGTTGGGCTATATGCTTCAACTGAGCTTAGCCGGCGGCATTTGCAACTCACCTGTATATAAATTATGATCGCAGTTGCGTATCCGTGTTGTGATTCTTTTAATTGTTGTTGCTTTGTTGCTGTTGTTTTGTGCATTTGCTGTGCTTTCAGCAACAAAAAAATGACGTTGAGTTTGTTTTCTTGTTTTGTTTTTACCCTTCGATTGGCGAAACTCTTCTCAGTGGACTTTCAGACATGTGCCACACACAGACACACACACACACTCACAGGCACATTCACTCACGCGCACACACACACACTCACACTCACTGCCGGGCAGCGCACTCAAATCTATGTATTTCTATGTGTGTGTGCAACATAAACGAAAATAACTGCGACCGCAGACAAGCAACAAAATTTTCATACGCACTGTTGGCAAAAACACGTGTTGCAATTCTTAGGGAAATTTTCCGCTTTCGCGACTTAAATTAATTGCGTACAAGGGTTAAAAACAACAACAATAACGACGAAGAAGAAGAACAACAAACACTAGTGCTAAATTTGAACGATTGATTAAACTTTTCAGTGGCTGTCGCCGCTTTTTATGATATTATGTGCGCGGTTTTTCAGTGCTCGGGCATATTCTATTTCTATGCAAAATCGGTTTGTGCGCGCAGACATTTGATTTATGCATCGGACATTTGTTTATTGCCGTTGAATTCAGATCGGTGCCGGCGGTGCCGTCGTTCATCGCACGAGCGACATCAACAATCAGTAACAAATTCGAGACAGAAAGAGCTGCCGACGACCAACTGTAAACTGCGAACCGCACGCGAGCAACGCAAGAGAGAAACTGAACGCAGAGCACTGAAAAAAGAAAAGGCCAAACGCAATGGCCAACCAGTCGAGCGGGCGCTGCGCTTGTATTGGTGTGCACGCAACTGTGTGTGTGTGAGAGACTGTTGGTGGTTGCTAGCGCCAGACGGTTGCGCGAGCGAGAAGGCAAATGCCAAACGCAGCTACAGTGCTTGTCAAACTGTTCTCTGCAGCGAGTTCCGCAATTTGCTCAATTAGAGAGCGGCACCTAAAGTGGTGGGCCCCAATTAAAGATATACACAGTCAATTATAAATTTGATACTTACATATAATTTTTAGTGCCTTAAAAAAAAAGTTGCAATAAAATTGTCTTATTTGTTGTCAAAAGCTATAAATTACTTTTAGTTCAACCAATAATAAATTTGCTTGATGCTTAATGCTTGTGACATTTGTTTAAAAAATTAAAAGTAAGACGATCGTTAGACTCACCCAAAGCTTAGCACAATTATTGGGCCACCACTGTAAATTGTATTTAGCCCAGGCGATATCAGCATATGTTGCTCTCTGCAGTTTGACTGCCACTGTACACTCTCCGGTAACGACACAGCTGTGTGCGAATGAGACAATAAGCAAACAGGTTATGTTCTGTAACTAACCTACACATTGCTTTTGCTGGCAACGCCTACTCCAAGCTACCTGTTTACACACACACACACTCGTACACACACACGCACGAGAGCTGGCAATAACAAAGCGCTGATTGGTCAGTTGTGCTGGCACCCGACATGCGCAATGGCCGCCATATTGATATTGATAAATGAGAGTATATACATACACACACATACATAGGTAGGACGGTAAATGTACTTGTATATGCAAGTACATATGCAGTATTTAATTGCAGTGTAGGCTCGTAGGCCTGAATGCCACCTTGCCACTCCTGTGGCAAGGATGCTACCGAATTTCAGCTTCGGTTGAATTTCCCTTTAATTATGATAGTCTTTGTATTTCATTTCCACTCCTGTTTGCATTGCAATAACTGCAAATGCGTCCCGTTATATTTGTTGTTGTTGTTGTCAATCCGCAATTATTTGTGAGGATTACCTTTTGAAGCTGAGCCTTAAAAATGTGGTTTTTGGCTTATCTGCCGTTGCGGCTTCTTCGCTTTCATTTGACCAGGTTGCAGTTATCGACTGCGAAAATCTTAATTTTTATGGTTTGCTTATCTACTGTTGGAATTGGGGGAAGGGCATATTTAAGGAAATATCTTAACACTAAAGACTAATTTTTGGTACCAAAAAAGCAATCAGGAACTTTTATATACAATATTGAATACTTATCGATTAAAGGCGAAAAAATCACAACTTTTGTAAATTTAAAAAGTTTGACACATACAATATTGTTTTATTATGCTTTTGCTATTACTAAATAAAAATAACATTGCTACAAAACTACTCATATAATTAGTATTAAATTTTTTTGATAAAAAAATTATATTTTTTATAATTAAAAAAAAAACATAAAAAACGGAGTCAATCTGGAGGAGAAATCAAGTGTTATCAAAATAAATGAAAAAAAGCATGATTTAAAAAAAAATGTTTTTATTAATAATGCATACATATATTTTAAAATCAATGTATTGAAAAAATCATGATCATGATTGCATTTTGCCCTTAATCATGAGAGTCATGAAAATATATATATATATATATATATCCAATTTTTTTATTATGTAGAAACTTGCTTGTAGTTTATGCAAACTGTCATAGGATTAAAAAAAAATTTTTTTTACAGACCACCCATGTGATAAAAGAATTCTAAACGAATTTGAGAAATCACAACCGAATAAAAATCCAGAAAAGTAAAACATTTAAACTACCGAGAAGCTCGATCACAAAGCAAATTTTGATTAGATTTACGGGTGGGCGACAGGCGCCAGCCAGATCGTAGGCATCTGGAGGAGTTATTCGAGAAGTTCGGCAAATTGCATATCGATTACAGAGCAGAGGCTTAAAAAGTCGGGAAAATTGTGGAAATGTCCATTCAACAAAAATTTTGGCGCCAGCCTCAATGCCAAACAATGGCCAAATAAGTGTTAGGGAATTAGGGAATCATCAAATTTACATAATAACAGATCATGTTTCAGAGAATCCCCCAGACGGCAACTGGCCAATAAAACGAGCACTGCGACAACAGTTGGAAATGTCAAAATAGCCAAAAGAACATAAAAAACAAACGTAAAAACGAAGACGGGGTAAGAAAAAATAATGATCCCGCAATATGTTAATGAAAATGCGCGATAAAAATCTTGTACGACATGAATGAGAAAACGAGATGCAGCAGCGATCAACACCACATTCTGTGGAAAGAAAGTGCCGGACAGACGGACAGATGGCCGCGACATCGTCATCTGGTTGATGGGGGGCCCATGCCCAAATCTCTGGGTGTTAAAAATGAAGATAATAACGAGTGTGGCGCACGCACGCGCCATCTCTAGGAAAGCCACCTGCTGTGCCGTCCCAGACACCAGCCAGTTAGCCAGTTGGCCAGTTGGTAAACAAAGCACCTTTTGGTGCTTTGGTCAAGAAATTATTAGAAATGTTCAACAAACTGAAGAGTTTCATAAATGCTCATAGATCGTCTTGATTTCTTTTGGCCTCAGCCATTCCAAAATATATACGCACATTGTAAATCACTTGGAGCTGTGTAGTCGTTATTAATTTAGTTGAAACGATTATTAATTTTACGTCATAAATCTCGGGCAAGCGGACGCCGCTTGAGTCCGACCCCATCTGGAATCGAACTCTGCGTGATTTTGGGGTACGTGTGGGTAATTAGCGTTAAAAATCTTTGAGTTGCCTCTTGACCAAATTGTGGCTATTGTTGGGCTTGCAGAGAGTTAACCAGATTTATTCGTGCCATGCTAGTTATTAAAAAAAGTTGACGATAAAGATCATACAAATCATACAAACACAAATGTCTATTTTGGAATTGGGGTGATTTAATTCAATAATGATTAATAGGATAACTTTTGCGACGATTATTATTTTATTTAATAAAGTATTTGATTTGTGCATGAATTTATATTTTACAAAGAATTAAACTTAAATTTAATCCTTATAGAAGAAGGCGTGGGCGTATAAAAAGAAATAAAAATTTCTAATCTGAGTAATACACAACTTTCAGCCTAATGAAGATCCTACCCAATATCATAAAATCAACTTTTTGGGATTAGTGAATATGATAAAATCAATTTTACTTAATTTGATTTTTATTCTGACAAATGCACATTTAATAAAAAATAATAAGAAAATTTCATATCAAATCTTAATTATAGGCTATTAAAATGAGGATATATATTTAAATTGGGAAAAACTCGTAAGATATTTGTCACCTTCATAAATCATTGTTCTTAAGATTTTCAAAGAAAGTTCTTTCAGTCCAACACAACTGAACGTTAACCGGAAATTGAAAAGTTCACTCACACGCCTCCGTCCAGGAGGAGGAGGAGGGTCCGCTTACAATCGCCGCATAATTGGTCCGGCAATTCAATTACCAATCCACGTTCAGCGCTCCCAGAGACTAGTTGTTGGTTCGAGGTGTTTGTGTCCGGGTGATTATGCAATTGCCATGTAATTTGCCACAATTATTCATATTAAAAATGAGTTAGGCTCCTCCGGTTGGAGAGGTTGTTGGGTTGTTCGGGGGGAGGGGGTTGGTGGCAAGTAAGCAATTTTCACGCGTAGGTAACTTTAAACGTAGACGGGCTCGGCATAATAATCGCCGGCACATAAATATTACAAGCATCTGACAACTGAAAATTATCTGCTTCACTCACGAGCCATTTAAATCAATTTTACACTTCGGATTTCACAGGCGGCCCCAGCCTGGATACACGAAGGATACGAAGGCGACGCGGGCTTGCGGGAAATTGAAATTTATTGAAAAAATGATGACAAACGAACGAAAATAAGCGCATGCGGCAGCTGCAAGGTGGTCCCGGAGGTGTGACGTGAGAAGCTGAAATTTAAGGCCGCCACACGAATATATGGATGGCCAAGATAGGCCCTGATTAGGGTTGTCAGGTGTGCACAACGATCTGAGTTGATCATAATATGTATAATTCAAATGCAAAAAAAAACGAACGTTTAGTGTAAATTTAAATAAAAGGTAATATCTGACACTATAAAGTTTTTATTAATACATTAATCTATTAATTTAACAGCAAATTAGAAACAGAAATATTTATAAATTTTTTCAAATTTTTTTTTTTTTGTAAGTTTTAATTTTAAAAATTATAAGAGATTTTAAAAATCATTACGATTAGGAAAATTTTTTGATTTGTTAAGAATAAACTAGGTTTTTTAACGAACACATTTTTTGTTTCTGCTCTTATTAGCTAGACTTAGATTTAATCCCGGAGTTGGAGACTGGAGATTTTTTAAGATCAGCTTTAATGGGCTCTTCTAATCAGATAATGTCAGAAAAGTTTTTATCAGAAACATTTGCGAGTTAAAAATTTTGAAGCGTTAAGTATTCTTTGTCTAAACTAGACACTTGACAACTCTGGTCGTGGCTCACATTTTGCATTCGTGTCATAAACGGCGACTGGCAGGCAAAGTTGTTGCCGTTCCACGCCACGCGGCTGGGCCCCCCCACCGCAACTTGGACGCTTTGCGAAACGTTTAAACCAACAATTACGCGAGCATAAATCAAACAGTCGAGTAGAGTGTGCGTCGGGCCAGGCGGGCGGTCCAGTCCGAGAGTCAGTCGCGTGCAGATAGAGGAGACGGGGGACTGACTGGCGATGGCGAAGGTGTTGCTGCAGATGCGATGCTGCTGCTGATGCTGCTGCTGCTGCTGTTGCACGCCGCGCCTGCTGCCGATGACGATCTTGAAAAGGTTGCCTGGAATGTTACACCAGCAGCCGAGCGCAGCTCCGACACCGACACCGACTGCTGTCACAGTGGCAACGCCTCAGCTCCAACTCCAACTCCAGCTCCAACTCCAGCGTCAGCTTCAGTGTCAGCTCCAGCTCATTCCTTATTGGTTTCAGGTGTCAATAAATAATGGCAGCTGGCGCGGCACTTGCTGATCTCGTTGCGATTAGATTGCGGTCGGCTCCAGTCCCAGTCGCTGCAGCTCTCAACAAATTTAAATAATTTTCATATTAATAAAACACTTTAAAAACAATTTGCACGACCGCCTAATTGAACGCTGCCGACGCGAACTCGCATCGCGCAGTTGGCGCTTGCGCCCCGGGCGTCTGTCTAGAAGCGGACACTGAGCCCTGAATCCATCTTTGAACGAGACACTCGATTTGTGAATTAAAGCCAAACAATGAAAAAAAAAATATATATATATAAAGGTCTTTTTCCTGACTAACTAACTAGTAAGAGATCAGCTTCGAAATTGTTAAAGATTCTTAATTTTTGGACTAATATACTGATACAGGTGTTTTTCCTTTTTTGAGAAATTCCAAAATACAAATATGCAACAAATCTGTTGAAAATTACAACAGCTATTCCTTAATATTAATTTAGCTTTGCTCAATATAAACTAACTACTCGACAATTCTAACAACCACAGTTCTAATATCATGAATCTATCTTACAATATTAAATGCCTAATAAATACGAACAGTTTATTTATTAAGCATACTCTTTTTTAAGTTTTTTCTTTTTCGCCAAACATATTTGGGTTGATATAATATATCTAGGGTAGTACATTCTGGAAATTTCCCTAGAGATCGTATCGATTTTGGAGCATAAAATGACTAGGGACAACAAATTAGAAGTAAAAGTTCTTCTTTTAAACAGAGTCTTACTTATTTTTTTTTCAAAATAGTTTAATTGATTTCTAAAAATCAAGTTATAAAACAAAGATCAAACTCACATAATGATCAATTATATATAAATACTTCTGAATTGATGTAAGTATTAATGTATTTAATCCCGTTATAGGTGAATCTGTAATTTTTAGCGTCTATCTAATGACAACTTCTGTGCATATTGATTTAACTCTAAACTTAGGTGCTATCCATTTTTATGCAAAAATGTTCTCTGATTTCAACTTAGCTCAAATCTACCCACTATCTCGTTTACATAGAGTAAGCTTGGGAGTGTTCTCGAAAGCAATTAGTTTTTCTTTTTTTTTTTACAAGACTTTCCCTCTGTTCAATTTAATAATAATTTTGGCATTTATAAATAACCAATTTCCTTTTGCTGAATCCTTCGATGCGCTACCCGAATTGGCCTGCCCCATGCAAAACCCACACACACACGCAGTTGCCCCCTCGAGGGGCATTCGAATTCGGATTCGGATACGGATTCGAATTGAAGCCGTTGAATAAATCAACGCCACAAATACACAAAAATTGAATTGTGGCCATGCCTTGCGGCGCTTGACCGCCTGGCCCCGGAACGAGGCAGTCCGGGAGAGACAAGCCGGCTGCCAAAGGTGTTAATATTCAATTAAAATTCTAGGGATACAAGTCGAATGCCTAATAAATTAGCGCTCAACAAGCGAGTTGCCAATTTCAATTTGTTTTCGTATCATTTTTCTGCGTCTGTGCGGGGCTGGCCCGACTGCTGCCCCTGTCTGTCCCGTCTGTCCCGGCTGGGAGTCCAGCTTGGAACCGGCTGCATTATTTATTGAGCTGCGCAGGTGGCAAGGGATTACGACTTACGAAGCAGCCAGAGTTCAGATTTGATCTGGGCAGACCCCATGAAAGTAGTGTGAATATTTCACACATCTGTAAGAAACTTTTTTGTTAGATTGAAGCACAACAACTAATAAGCCAAGTTGTCAAATGTAAACAGATCTACCTCAATCCGATCGGGTATATTAGCCGAGTGGCGAGTGCCTCGTGCCACAGTTGAGTCCGCTCTGCGTGTGATCTTGTAATCGATGTTGTACTTAGTCGGACATTTGTACTTACAACACGGCACGCCACGATATCGATTTAATGGACCCACAGTCACAAACGAACGAACGATTGACGGCACACACACACACACTGACACAACATGTTGCATGCCACAAGCGGAGACACAGTCGGAGAAGTCGGGAAGCGAAGCTCGGAGTTGAGTTGAGTTTGGACAACAACAGCGCGATATTTATCGCCGATAGTGGGATTGAGACCCGTGGGGTCGAGTGCGCTTAGTTTGCTTGGGATTCCTCATGCTGCACAGTGGAACACTTTTACAGTTTTTCGTTTAAAAATGTTTAGAAATATTTGTGGTATATATCGCGACACGATTTTATTTTTTTTTTAAATTTGTGTCTTGTTAAATATTATAGAAATATATAGAAGTATTTCTTATCCTTTAAACATTATATTCCTATAATTTAAGATTAAATTTACACAGAAACTTTGACTAGATTTATGTAAAGGGTTTTGGTTTGGCAACTTTCAGAACTTAACAAAATAAGCTAAAAAAAATATAAATTTTTTAGGAATTCATCTTAGCTTTCAATAATTATTGATTTTTATTTAAAGTATTTAAAATTTTAATTGTCAAACTTAAAACCTCAAATTTGTTTAAATTTTTTAGAAAATTTTAGTTTTTTTAGAAAATAGTTTTTACAGTCGTTTTGTTACCATTTAATTTGTTTGGTAAGGCTCCACAGTGCATTGTTCCCATGGGGTCCATCAAGGTCCAATTCTCTGAGTTTGAAACAAAATGTTCGCAGATATCAAAAAGATACTTAGCACATGCACTCTGCACATATCATCATAGTGTGTCCATTTCGCTAATTGATTTCCAGTCGTGATTAGTTAATGCCAGTTCTAAAAAATTAAATAAAATAATGAAAACATTACAGAATATGTAATTTGTCTTTAAGGCATATACGATTTACGAATGTTACAAATAAGGATATTCTTGTAAGATCGATTTAATAACTGGGTTATGGTAACAATATGGCACACGTACTCCTCATGACTTTGGTAAAAACTTCAAAACTTTTATTTTAAGACTAACATGGAAATAAATGGAATTATTTTACATATGAGAGATCTTTATAAGACAAATTTTTAATGACTTTTTGATAGATTTGAAAAATATTAAAAAATATTAAAATCTGATTCAAAACAAAATTAATAAATAGCATACAATAGAAAATTTTCAATCAATAATATTTAAACTTACATTTTTAAAAACAAGGGAAATAACTGCCAGTAAATATAAAGTAACAATGTTCGATTAGCTTTAAAACTTTTTTAAACAATAGATCAGTATCTAAAAAAATCTCATAAAATAATTTAGTATTATTAATTTAAATCAGCAAATGGATGACACTCAAATAATACACCCCGTATACCTTCACTCACGACGAAATATTATTGCAAACTTTTGTGAAATTAACATTCTCATTATTTATGGCTGCTGACTTTGGTCAAAGAGAAGTCTGGCAAGGAAAAGTCACATTAGAAACATTAAAATAATTTCAAAACACATAAATTTTGAATTATTGCCACACAACGTGGACGTTGCACGTTGCACGTAGCACGACGTATGCGAGTATTAAAATCAATTTAGCTGCCTACGATTAGTTGGTTTGCATGGGACAGGCCAGATGAGGACAGAGCGGGACGGACTGGCATCTGGGATGCGCAACAGTGCGCTAGTGTTTGCACCATAATTACGGACAATTTCAAACGTTTGCGGATCGTGCGAATGCAGTCCCCAGCCCCCCCCCCCTCCCCCCTCGGCCTACTCCTCCCCAGCAATGGGGAGCCCACTTAAATTGATTTATGGGCGCCTGATCGAGCGCGTTTGTCGGCCCGTCGGCAGTCCTGGCTGCTTGCTGGCCAGTTGCTTCTCCGTTGTCGCTAATTAAATTTACATAAGTGGGCGCATCTTTGACAGGGGGCGTGGTCGTGTACAATGGCAGCTGCTTGCTACCAATTTCAGGTAGCAAAAAATGGCTTTTGGATTTTCGATTGCCCGATTTTGTTAGGGGTCGGCAAGACGTGACCTTGGCCCAATTTCCGTCTACCCCTAACAAGGCTAAGGGTCAAGGGGTCACCTAAGACAATGCGACGTTTAATGAGAGAGACAAGCAGAACTCAAGAAATGCGCTTGTCAACGATCCGAAATTGGATGACGATAGTTTCTCAGGCTTTTCGGGTGATTTGTAATTTAATCAGCGCAACATTGTCTTAGTTGGGTAGGAAGTGTGCTGATTTTCGGAAATTTTTTATTGCATTCCTAACCTCAATGTGGGCCAAACTAACCTTAAAACGAGGGGAACTAACGGTAAAGCCAATTACAGGCGGCAAACAAAAAGCAATACAAAATAACAAAAACAATTCATATGCACAATGCAATAAATGAGCAACTTTTGCAACGAAAGTGTCGATAGGCGGCAACAACAAAACAAGAAGGAGCAGAAGAAGAAGAGGGATAGCTGCGAGGTAGCGCGGAAGGAGCCGCACAGAGGACACAAAAAAGGAAGTGCCATAAAAAATGCAATTTTAGATTTCATCAACTGATAAGAAAAGTTTTCAAATTAGCCACAAAATGGAATACGAAATGCGAATGGAAACTGTAAAGTGAGCAACAACAACAAACAACAACAACAGTAATAATAAATACACACATGCTTGATTAGAAAACAAAACAAGGACAACAGCGCATAGAGAGAATGGTTAACTAACGGAAAGGCATTTGCTGCTGCTGCTGCTGCTGCGGCCTACAAATTGCCGGCGTCACGCCAAAATACCGTTAGAAAGTTTTGTGACTGCCTAAGGCAGCAGCAGCAGTTGGTTTCGCGACCACCCACGCCCACCTGCAGCCCACTCCCTCTTACAGGGGGAGAGGGGGGAAGGGCAAACAATAATCTATAAACACTGAGCACGGCAAAAGTATCAATTTCAGTTTATCAAATGCCAGCAATCGCAATGTCCGAGATTCAAATAATAATCGAAAAGGATAAGAAAAGCGAAGGCAAAGAAATGCACTGAACCGAAAAGTCGGCGATGTCGGGCAATCTTAAAGTGCAGATCAACGGCGGCAGCAGAGAGCAGGCCGCGCTCAGCGTAATTAACGCTCCATAATCAGAGCATCCGCATTTCCCTTCGTTCACAAACAGTAGCCGGGCGAAGTAGCTGATGCGGCGCCGGCAGGATTTGTGCAAATGTTAATGATGATCTCTTTCTCTCTCGAGCTCGCATTCCTTCAGTGAGGGTTGTTGTCTGTGCGAGTGTGTGTTTACCTTTACATATTTATCATTGAACTGGTGCTAATCCTGAGGGCGGCATATTGTTTGTTTTGGTTTTAGAAAGATTTGCCGAATGCTGATGCGATTTTAATTAAGGCACGCAACCTATACTTATATTCTGGCAACCCCAAAAAATGTCAAACACAATTTAATTATGTTACACAAAAAAATTGCAGTCGCAGCTGATTTCATACAATATTTTAATATTATATTAAAAATTTAATTTAAATAAACGTAAATTTACTTACGAACATTTGGTAGCCTTTACTGGCATTTCTTTTTCCGCAATCTGGCAGCTCTACCCGAATAAAGTGTTGGAAAGCGCATGAATTCAAACTCAGTTGGCAGTTGTCACTAATTGACTCGTTGGTATTCAGTATTTTTTCACATATTTTTGGCATTTTTTTGCTTACTGCAAACGTTCAGCTGCAGTCGTAGTTTTTAACAAGTCGTTCGTGGGTCGTGTAAATATTGTAAGAACAATTTTGTAAATTTATAAAGGCAAGAATATAAAATACCAGTGGAAAAAATCTGATTTTGTATAATGTTTGCATATAACGAAATAAATTGTTTGGCAAAAGCTGCATTGTCGACAAAGGCAACAGCAACAGAATGCACACCAACACACGGACACGAGTACATATACATATGCATATGTATATTTTCCGTCTACGTTTCAATTTGATTTTCGGAAATTTCACCTTCGCTTTGCTGTTTTCGGCTATTTCAAACTTGTTTTTCAGCTGTGTCTGTTTCATAGTCTCATTTTTTTTTCGTTTACCTCTGCCAGCCGCTCACTTTTTTCGTTTGCTTACGTATTACGTGTAATAGTGTGCGTGCGTTTCATGAAATTATCGCTAATTTGCACTAAAATGGGTTGTAAAGTGGTATAATTTGATGCGTATTCAAATACGTACGTACTTACATGTGTACATAAGCATATATTCAAACCCATGTTTGTGCGTGTAACACTTGCTGTGTGATCAGCTGTAATTTACATAAAGAAATTGGCAACGCTCACACGGCACGTGTACGTGTATATTTTACCTATGTATATGCATATGGATGTGCTTGTTCTGTGAGTGTGTGTGTTATCGCAAAAATGCTCTGCCCGAACGTACAAACATAATTTGCGAGCAATTTTGTCATACATTTATTTGTTCATGTGTATTTGAATGAAATGTTTATTTGCATTGAATTGTGTTAAATCGGTTCAAAAGAAAATGCCGTTGCAACAATGTGCACCATGAAGAGTTGCAAATTCATAAAAAATTAGTGGAATGCGTTCACGATTTGCATAAATAATGCGTAGCTGTTGCGAAATGTGTGTCAATATGTGAGCCGAGCGACGCGTCAAAGCAGCAGGTGCAGCTGTCCAGTGTTGTAAAACGTACATACATATTTCTGTTTTTATGTACTCACGGTGATATGTGTGTCTGCGAATGTGAACAGTGCAAACATATGGCAACAACTACAATAATAATACAAATAAAATAATAATTGTTGCATTCTCTTCGCAGCCCCAAATGTTGCTCAACAACAGCAACGCAGACTTTAACTGACTGAAATTATGGGATCAAAGCAGAAATAACTGTGCTCCTCACACCTTTTGCCGTCTCGCACGCAAATCCAGCACCAATGCCAAATGTGACAACGCAATCGCGTCAACGCCGCCCTGCAGGAGTAGCAAACGAAGCAAACAGAAATCGAAATCAAATTACAACAACAAAAACAACAACAACAACAACAACAAGAACCACAATAACGGCAACTACCACCCTCTCATCTGCACTCACGGCTACGTAGCGTACCTCTACAAAAAAAAAAACAAAAAAAAAAATACAATTTTGATTTTCTTTCATTTCGTTTGCATCGATTAAAACGTGTTTTTTTGCGTGCAACACTTTTTTCCACCGTGTCCGGCGTGTGTGGAAAAAGTCTTGCAACGTTCAAAACAACACGTCGATAAGCACGGCCGCAAAAATTCCCAAATCCGTGGCAACAAGCAAACTGCAGCGCCTCAAAGCCAAAGCAGCTGCAAGTCAACACTACGGCGGCAGTTATCGTAAGTCCGGTAACAGCGGCAGCGGCAGCGGTGGCGGCGCTGGCAGCGACTTAGCTCAATTTACAACAACAAGCGGCTACAATTATCAACGCGGTGGCGCTGCGGAGGAGCGTAGCTTTGCTGCCACAGCGGCGACGTCGGCGTTGGCGTTGGCGTCGACAGCCACAGGCGATACAGTTGGCGAGAAGTCATATCACTACAACAACAATAACAACAACAACAACAGCAGTAGCAACAACAACAACAACAACAATTATCAAAAGTCAAACTACACCAGTGCCAATTACAATAATCAGACCCAAACAAACCACCTGCCTTACCAGCCTTCACCATACTCCACCCACAACAACAACAACAATCAGAATAACAGCGGCAACGGGGGAACGATGATGATGACCAAACAGAAGCCAACGCTTACCGAACGCCTCAACATTGGCGATGAGGTTCGCGAGCTTAAACTGGGTGCCACATTCAATCCAAAAAATACATCGACCGCATTTCACACAATCAAATGTGAGTTGGACTTTTGTCGTTACATACTTTTGTATCAGTTCTGACCTTGTGACTTATGCAATCATCTACGATTTCCAGATGACTTTAAGCCAGCCAGTGTGGATACGAGTCGAATGGCAGCTGTGGATGTTGGCTCCAACAATCAAGTTACTGTTACCGTGCCAAATTTAGGTAAGTTGAAACTACACCATCCAAACATAATGCTATTTTTTTTTATCAAGAAAGCAAATTTCTAAATTTATTCGTTAATTTACAAATATACAGTTTAGAACATATGTACCCAGCTGAAGAGATTCTGTGTCAAGTCTCGACAGACAACTAATTAGCATGCTATTAACCTGGCACGTGTTTTGTGTCGTTGATTCATCTCGAGCGCAAATCTCAAAACAAACGTCTTTTTAAGTGAAAGTCACATTGATGAATCGTCCAAATGTTTATCCACTAATTAAACAGAAAAAACATTTAATTTAATGCCATGTTGAAGACACACGCCATCAAATCAATGCAAAATTCAATATATATACATTCAAATTATCCATCCATTAACGTGCTACATTTATAAAGTTGCATACTAAATATGCTAATAATCGTAACTTGTTCTCGGAATGTTGAAGAGGGCGGAACTGCGGTTATCGATTCCACGCACAATAACCCCAAGCACAGCTGATCGACCCGCTTCACTCTTTGCACTCGCAACATTTCGCATTACAAATGAGTCACATTTTCGCCGCTCCTTCTCCTAATAATTCGCACAATAAGTCAGCCGCGGAAAATGACTTCTAATTTCGTGCAATGCAAGTGGAATGGACGTGGAAGTGAAAATACAAGATCCAAGATTTCAAAAATGTGTTGTGTTTGCCTGCAGTTAAATTGGGCTTGGTAGCCTGCCTCTCTCTCATGCTTGTCTGTCTCTTGTCTGTCTGCTGATGACATAATTTTTTGCGGCATTATATGAAAGCCAAACTGCTCACAGAAACAGCACACAAATTAATAGTTTGCCTTTGCATTACTTGGTAACAAAAAAAAAAATACGACATTAAGAATACTTTAGTCGGCGGTGTTAAACTAAAAGATACTCATCAAAAATATTCAGTATAAGGTTCGATAAAATATCGGCTCGGTTAAGTTCGGTTCGTGAACTGGGCTTTCTATTCTAGTTTGTCACATTTTAATTTTATAAAGAAAATATTCAATTGCTAAAAAAAACAATGTTTTCTTTTAAGCAAAAAGGTATATTCCAGTAAATTCTCATTTATGTTACCTTTGAGCCTAGGCAATATTTATTTTTTGGGTTCATTGGGTTCAAACTTAAAAAAAACAAAAGCTATTTAAAAGAAAATATGGCTTTTGTGCTGAATAAGAACAAGAAAATGGTAAAAAGTAAAATAAAAAACATGTCAAAAAGAAAAGAAAGCAAAGAAATCAGATATATGTGTATACCTCTTTTGAGTATACCCTTTTGACCCATTTATATCGGTACAGGGTATATCTACCGCCCAGCCACAAGTAAAATGAAGCCGACGTCTGAAGTAAAGAAACGAAATTACATCAAGTCAGGCAAAATGCAGCCGACCGTTCAGGTTTTTATTTTGCTCTTTGTGGCCAGACAGGCGCAGTTGTTATTGTTTTTGGTTTTGTTGTTTTTTTTGATTACAACTAACTTGGTTTAGGCAACGCTTCGTTGCTTGACGTAGCATAGCCAACGATTTGGCTGGCGATGATACAACAACAGTCGTCGTTGGAAGTATTTGGTTGAAAGCCATTCAATTTGTAGTTGACACCGTTTAAAACACTGAACTACACATGTCAGCCAAAAAACGAAAAAGTTGTCAGACTGATAAACAGTTGATTGTCATTGCAATTAAATGAGTTTAATTAACTAATTTGAGTAATCTCTCACTTTGACTGCAAATACGAGATATTACAAGTGTATATATTAAATACTAAAATTATTATTGTAATATGCATCAAAATAAATCATAAAAATATATATTAATTACAAATCAACCACAAAATCAACAATATAAAAGGCAACCGCAAGAGTTGTATATATGTATGTACGGATAGATGTCGGTGTAATAAGTTGGTATTAAAACAAATGCAATACATTAAAATCTGTGTTGACTTTATCGTTCACACAGCGCTCCCGATTTCGTGATAGTGTGTGTGCTTGTGTGGGCGCTTGTTGCACACGTTGTTTTTCTGAATGTCATTTCCAAACACACCGACACACACAGTCTATTACACATATAATGTTCGAGAAGTGGCGATTAGAGACTATTGGCTGAAACTCAATTCCCTTTTGAATTTAAATATAAGTTCGTTAAAATGAAAGTTTATTGTGGCTCTGTGTTTTATGAATGCTTCCATTTTATTTCCGTGCTCCCGAAAACTGTTTTTGACCCACTTCCACACTCAGTTTCTATTTCCAAATTTTAAAAGTCCATTTAAAATGTAGTCGGCATACATATGTCTAATTAATTTAAATTCGTAAAATTGCCGATGTTTTTGTCGATTTATTCATAAAACATAATTTAAAAAAAGAATTCTGTAGCCTGCGGGAAAATTTAATATACTCTATTTAATTTAATTTGTCATGACTGTTGCACAACCACAGTATTTACAGAGTCTTGCCATAGAATCCAGAATCTTTATGGGTTTATAAATCATCTTTTTGATTCGCCGTATATTTGTACAAGCATACCAGCTTTTCCGACATAGCCACTACCCTTTTTGATAGTACGTCCAAAAATATCAAAAGGATGTGATACTTTCGACAATATTCTTGAAATTCTGCTGGGCGGTTTATCCCCTTTGTCTTCAGATGCTATGGATAGCACACAAAAAATAGCTAATTATAGGTATAAAAATCGGGGTTTAAAGTGGTTTAATTTATTTATATATTTTTTAAGCGCTTACCAATGATTAGCACAGTCAAACGCATAGCTGACAACTGATAGAAGCGCGTTCTAAGCCATATTACTTTAAACTAGTTGCAGCATTTGAAGTGTGCAAATTGGAATTAGACAAGGTTATTCGATAGACGGTAAAAATGCAGACCGAAATGCCTCCATAAACAAACTGAAACATATACAAAAACTTCATAATGACTACAAAAATCAAATTCAGAAACCTGGCGTTTTATCTATATTTATAAACTAACTTTTAACTTAAGCTTTGGCTCGTAACCTTTTCCCATTTTATATGGAACACGTTATTAAAAAGTATCGTAAGCATTATTTTTATTCAAATTCAAAAAAAAGGTAAGGTTCAATTCATAATAAAATTAATTGGACATCCAGTACTTTACATGAAAACTTACAGGGCTTTGAGCACTTACCAAATTAGACAAAAAAAAAACAACATTGAAATCTCACAGCAGAAACCTTAAAAAGTCTGATTCGCGCTTGTCACATTGCGGTTTAACTTTTATTATTATTTTTTTTAATTTTTTAGATCTAAAGTGTGTGATATTACTGTTTTTACAATCTTGTACATGTTTAAAAAGTTGTTATGTACCAATCATTATTTCGATTATTCTCTGGTTCAGCTAACTCTTTCAGTTTAACATTTTCCATATAAGCTTTTTGCCTTCCTGATTCGCCAAGTATTTGTATAAGCATACCAAATTTTCCCAAATAACCCATACCAACTTTGATACCATTTCCAACAGTATATAACGGATGTTTAATTTTCCACCATAATTCATTGAGCCAATCGACAGATCCATTCTGTCCATCTTCTGCATTTCCTAAGGACAGCACCCACAAAACAGCTAATTAGAAGTAGACAAATTTTATTTTCAATTGACTCAAGTTTTTTATATATTTTTCGCGCTTACCAACGATTGGCACAGTTAAACGCATAGCTAACAATTGAAATAGGTCATACTTTTGAAACTATTTTATTTTAGACAAGTTGAAACTTTATGTGTGTGTCAATTTGAATTAGACAAGCTTATTCGCTAGACCATTTTAAATGTGATCAGGTTATAAAGAAGTGTTCGATTGTTTAATTCACGGTTAAAGCCAAAATATTTTAACCTCCATAGCAGAACAAAAAAAAAAAAAAACACCAAACAGTCTGATTTGTGCTTATTACACAATAAATTTTTAAATTTTTAATATTTTACATAGGTTTTAAAGTTGTACTGTAAATAATTTTTATAAAGTTCCGTTTTTTCTATTTATGTTTCTCTAATTTTGCTTACATTTTTAGTTAACTCTCTCTGTTTAACAATTTCTCTAGCATCTTTTAGTTTTTGTTTTTGTTCTTCGCCGTATATTTGAAGAAGCAAACCATATTTTCCCACACACCCCATAACATATTTGATAATACTGCCAACAGCATCAAACGGATGTGACATTTTCCACAACATTTTATGAAACCATTGGATAACAGTATGTTCTTCGTATTCTGCATTTGCCAAGGACAGCACACAAAACAAAGCTAATTTGAAGGAGAAAAATCGTTTTTCCAAGTGGTTCAAGCTATTAATATATTTTTCTCTCTTACCAAAGATTAGCACAGTTAAACGCATAGCTCACAATTGAAGGCCCTTAAAACTATTTTATTTTAGACAGTTTAAAACTTTTAGTGTGTGTCAATTGTAATTAGACAAGCTTATTTGCTGGCTTACATTTATTTTACCCATTTTCAATGCGTTCTGGGTTTAAAGAAGTGGTCGATAGATTAATTCACAGTTTGAATTTAGTAGCCAGGTTAAAAACGTTCTCTTTACTGTTATATGTTTTAATCTCTAAATCAGAACAATTTTCCAATCTCGCAAAACCTTAACAGTTGCATTTGTTATCACATTGCGTTTTAATTATTATTTTTACAACATTTTACAAAAATGTATTAATTGAAAAAAATCTATTTATATATTTTTTTTTAATTTTGCTTAGGTTTTTCGTTAATCCTCTTAGTTTAATAATTTCTCTGGCAACTTTTTGTTTTCGATCTGGTTGTATGCGACCCTGAGAAGCTCGTTGAATTTTTCCAGGACGTCAGAACCCATTTCGATACCTTTTTTGGCAGTATTTTGAACAGTATCACGGCCCAATTGGATACCATTTTTAACAGTATCAGCACCCAATCTTACACCTTTTTTAATAGTCTCACGGCCCGATAGGATACCATTTTTAACAGTATCAGCACCCATTCTTATACCTGTTTTAATAGTATCTATTTGGGCACCATCTTTGACAGTATCAATCGCATCTATTAATTGCTGCCATAAAACTCGAAGCCATTGAACAGTTTGAAGTTCTTCGTGTTCTTCTGCATTTGCTGGGGACAGCACACACAGCACAGCTAATTTAAAAGGAGAAGAATCGTTTTTCCAATTGACTCAAGATTTTTTTATATATTTTTAGCTCTTACCAACGATTAGCACAGTTAAACGCATAGCTGACAATTGAAATAGGAACACTTTTTAAACCATGTTATTTTGGCCTAGTTGAAACTTTAAGTGTGTATCCATTGTAATTAGACAAGCTTAATCGCTATACAGGGTATACAAAAGTTGTCGATGGTTTGGTTTACTGTTTAAACCCATTTTTCGTTTAATGGTTTGGTTCGTGAACCAGAATTTTTTTTATCCACTAAGTTTTGGCTTGAACAATTTGGCAATTTCACAACAATAATTTTAAACAGTCTAAATTATCACATTACGGTTTATTTATTTCGAGTTTCATAGATATGAAAATGTGTGTGTGTGCGTGCGCTATTGCTGCTACCGCATTATCTTTCACTTTTTACTTGATACAGCTTAAATCGATAAGAGCGCAACTAAAAGCTTGTTATCAGCTGTGCCAACAGATTCGCAGCCGGGTGGCTGAACCCCGCCATTGGCAAACCAAAGACAATCGAAATAGTTACTATATTGTCATAGTTATATCTCTATATACAACAGCAGAACTGCATGTCTAATTACATTTACTTTTCTACTTGAATTATTCGCAAAGTGGGCGTAAATGTTGCATATTTTCTTTTGATTTCTTCTGTCTTTTGGCTTGGTGCTTTTGACACGTCGCTCGCTGTGAGTTCTCTGCATAGTTTCTGGAATTTTTCCATAGCTCGGTTCGTTTTATGTGTTTACTTACAGATACTTAAACATACACATTCACATCAAGTATTTAAAGAGAAAAAAACTAACGGCAGTTTTGTTTTCGACCAGCTGTTCTTCCGATTGCACTTGCAAGAGACTTGTCCCCCACACGCATCTGTGTAATTAAGTAAGCGTGTGTGTGTGTGTTTGTGGGAGTGCGCTCTCTTTTAAAAGAGAGAACAATTATTCTCACGAACTTCTGCTACGCCAATGGCATGTGCACATAAAACTTCGTTTTGTTTTTTGCGTGTGTGTGTGCTTGTGTGTGTACGATAAGCTGTTGAATGGTGCAAGTTCATTACCAATTGCATAGAAAACAGAGAGCAAAGTTTATGGTTCTAGTCCGTTAGTTCAAACATACAAAACATGCATATATGCACAATATCTTACATCGACTACGCCATACTCTGTCTTTTTGATTATTGTAATTCGAAATTAGTTTCTTTTAAAAGTGTGACTAGAAATTATCGACATTTTCGAGGTTTTTTATGTAATTGTTTGATCTAGCTTATTTAGTATCCACGAGTATGAATTTATTTTATTTCTAGTCTTAAGTTTAGTTTAACAGATTTGTATATTGAAAATCTTAGTTGATCAAGAACATATACACTTTATGAGATGTCCTCTTTCTTGCGTTACACATTTGTAAACAAAATCTGATGTATTATTTGCGACGCAAAATGTTTTCTCAGAGGCTTTGCCAATAAATTGACCCACTCACGCAACATCGAGGGGGCGGAGGTGGGGCAGCTGTTGGCCCTGTTAATGAGTGCACTTTGAATGAATATGGTATAAATAACGGCAACTTACATACCAATGCACGTATCTAAGTAGACACATTAATGCTATTTACTTGTAACGAAACAAATTCAAAAAGCACAACCGGATTTCGATATACGATTTCGTTCGTAAAATGTTGTTGCTGTTGTTTGCTCTGTTTTTGTTAGCTTTGTTTGTCTTGTTGTTGTTGCTGGTTGGCGCACGCTTTCATTTTATTGCTTTTTGACTTGTGCACTGTATCTGTTGTCGCTTGGCTGACTTTTTGCAGTTACTGCACGGTGCATTTCAAACTGTAAGCGAGAGCTGAACCAACATCAACGAGATTATTCAACAGGCGAAAGGCAGCAAAAAATATGCTTACTCCTCTACCGCCATGCAGCTATCCACCCGAATGAAAAAAAAAAAACAACAACAATTACAACGACACAAAGAGTTCGAATTAAATAAATAAATATAAAATCGAGTAAAGCAACAATTGCAGACACGCAAACAACAGCCTTGCCTTGTTGAATACCCTTGCAAAGGTATTATAATATTTGTTTGTTGTTGACTCAAAAATAGTACATTCAATTTAAAAATATTGCACTTCCACAATAATTTTAGTAAGAAAATTATTTTCATAGAAGAATTTAGAGAATAGAATTTTATTGTTCTTCAATTTTTTGTCTGAATGGACATTAATAATAAACTTTGAAAAGTATCATAGAATATCTGTTTTATGAAAACGTTTTTTGTTTTCCAAAATACTTTATTAAAATCGAGAAAAACACGTTTCTAACATCTTTTTAAAAATGTATTTTGATAAAATTGTTTAAAAATTCACTTGTATCGTTTTTCGCATATTTGATACTTGTAGCTAAAAGGGTATTCAAAAGATGGCACTGGGAAAATTACTTTTATTTTATTTCTGTCTGGCTCTTTGTCCGTAGCGTCGATGCCGCTATCGCTGCTTTTTCATGTGAATGCGTATGTACACAAATACAAATATATATATGCATATATATATATATTTTTGTATACATTGTTCACATTTTTACGTTATTTGTGTGCGTTATTTACATATTTGTGTTTTTATTTTAATTGTTAAAGAAATCATTAAGTTGTTTTTGTTTTTCTTCTACATTGTTTGAGCAGATAATAAATAAAACTTCGGCGTTGCCTTTCGATTTTTATTTATTTATATATTTTATTTATTTTTGATTCAAGATTATTATTATACTCAAACGCATTTAAGCTCATATCACACATATTGTATGCACTGCTTGCTTTTGCACTGCTTGCGATTGCTGATAATTTGCTTGTTAAATTTGTTTAATGTGTCTTTAATAAGTTGCAGTTTCTAGCATTTATAGTTCCGAGATGAATAAGCTAAATCAACTCCTGATCAAGAATATAATGCATGGGGTCGGAGATGCTTCCTTAATCCACTTGGTACTTTATCTATATGTATATCCACTAAAAGTGGGTAAAAATGAGTCTTACAAATAGGGTTTTTTGAATTGGAAAAAAATTATCGTTTCTACAAATGTATTGTGTTAGGGTACATATTAATTATTATTCTTTATTGTTGAGCTTGCAAAACAAGTTTGTTGTTCTATTGACAGGTTTTTAATTGTAAAAATCTTTTTCTGCCACTTTCTTATCTTATATTGTTTTCTTATCTTGCGATAGCTTTTTGTCTTTTTACTCACATGCAATTAAAGCTCTTACAAAATTAACGCATTGAGCTGAAGTTGTCGATTGTTCAAACAACCAAAACACTTGAGTTGACACACATACACACACACAAACACTCATACTCACAAAGCTGAGAAGACAAAAAAAAAAAATAATAACAGGTATATTTGATGTCTGCATTAATATGTATGTACTGGAGTATGTTCAATAGCTCGTCAAGAAAGAAAATCATATTTATAAAAATAGTTTCAACCTTTCCAATTGCTTGTTGGGGGCATTGGCATAACGTTAATTATGGATTGGGCTAACCACTTAAGTTTTTAATGTGCCATTTTTTCATATGATGGTTTCAGTTTATACCCTGTACAGGCAGAGGAAAGTATTTTTAAACCCAATAGAGATATTTCTGTAATACGAAATTCCATGAGAAGAATATTTTACATTTTTAATTTTCAAGACACTTATATTTTTCTGAACTTTTAATAAATTAAGTCAACTACTGCTCTTAGTACTCTGGTTAATTTAATTATGAATGTATTGTTTGAAATGATAATGGATATTTTACCCGTTTTACGGTTAAATGCACAATTTGATAATGCAATACCTGATCCTTAATATGTAAATTACCTGTAATGACGTAAAAATGCGGTTCGCTTGCTTGAAAATGTTTCAGTGATTTTCTACAAACTGCAAGAAAGATAAAATCAACGCATATTATATTACATTTAATATTATATTGAAGGCATTGTGTTAATTTTTACCGTAAATTTACGTTTGACTCACAAGTAATTGTGACGATCAAGAATCTTTAAATAAACGAACTCGAACTCGTTTGTAAAGCAAACACAAATGACAAAGTTGAACAAAAGTTTATATGCATACGAGTATATATACATTGATAGAAATTTATTTATAAGATTTTTTAAATTGGCTCAATGATAATAAACATTTTCATTTTTTGCTTGCAGAAAGTTCCGGTGTGCCTCATACAGTTTATAAGGGTAATCACAAAAACTATACAAAAGAATGCCTAATCATTCTCGACAAGGAAACGGGTGCTTTTACACTAGAGAAGCTAAACCACAATATACAAGTGAAGAAGACAAGGTAAGTTAGTTGGCCAAGATTCAACTGAATTTGCCGCTTATACATTGCCCACATTGCAGAAGCGAGATTACAAACAAGCCAAGCTTGATGCCAGCTACAAATGCACCCCCCTCTTGCGCTAATGGTGGTCCCGCCCCGTCCTTGGCGGTCACCGGATCAGGACACGCGCCCAAATTGGAGAACAGCACCATGCGCATATCATCCAAAACGAAAGTGTCGACGGGCAGTCGCCGGAACAACATAAGTGAGTGCCGAATCTTTAGTAGAGTACACCAAATTATACATTTTTTAATTTATAATATATTTTGTCGTTTAGTTGATTTTAAGCCACGTAACTCGCCCATGCAGCAGAGCTCACCGTCTCGTCCAGTGGCCTCGCATCGGAGTCCACAATCAGCGCCGGCGTAAGTTTTCCGACTTAAAATGCCGAATTGTAATGAAAATCCTATTTTTGTACCATGATTAGCTGGCATGCCAACAATGCCCAACAGACATTGCCCAGCATCCCTATGATCATGGACGATGACGACTTCGGCCTGAGCGCAGCTTTGAACAATGGCAGCCAAGCGAATATCTCGGGTTCCTCCACATGCTCCTCAGCCGGCCAGCAGGATTATGCGGCGTCACACATAGGCAAACAAAGGCAGGCCCCGCCGCAAAGTCACGCCAAGCGTCAGCAACTGACCCAACGCTCCAGTCCTCCCATGCAGCAGCAGCAGCAGCAGCAACATCAACAGAATTATGGTCGTGGTGGCGGCAACAGCAACAACTACGCACAGCAGCAGCAGCTACAGCAACGCGCATCATTTAGCCATAGCAGTCACAGCAACAGCATGCCCCTGGATATGGATTCACCCAGTCATCATGACCAAGCCGCGCAATCCGTGGCACAGGCGGGCGCCGTACTGGAACAGGTATTTACTCGCAATATCTCTGATCACAAATTCCTAATATTTTCCAATAATTTTGCAGCAAATTGGCCGTGAACTGAGTGCATCCAGTTCAAGCTCAGAGTCTGATTCCAGCGATAGTGATAGTGGAAGCGATTCTGATGATAGCACCGAGGATGATCGTCCCACGCATCAGCAGCTACCGCCGGCGCAGCAGGCACAACATCAACATCAAATGCAGCAGCAACATATGCATCAGCTGCCCAATTTGGGATTGGGCTCTATTTCGCCGGCATACAACAGTCATCATCACTATCAACAACAGCAACAGCCACAACAGCAGTCGCATCATCATCACCAGCAGCAACAGCAGCAGCAGCAACAGTCCGGCATTTATGCATCTAACGGTGGCTTTCCCAATGATTTGCTACAAAACGATCTGCAATTGTCCTCAAATTCGTCCGATGATGATGACGATTAGCCGTTTTTAATTGTATAACATTTAGTTGTAATCTATATGCCTTCTTTTGAGTACTTTAAATAACAAGCAACGACCTTAAAGGAATTCTAACATCCGCAAACAAACGATAAAAAAAAAAACAACTATAGCAAACACAATATTAATTATTGATATTCATTCTCTCTGCGTTTAATTAAGTTGAAATTATTGAATGGTGAATTTAATTGCTAGTGAAATTTTTATAAATTAATTCTTAGTTCTATGGATACGCATATAATATACTAAATAATTTTTTAATATATTTGTACAATATCCGAATGTGCTGGAGAACATTGAAAACAAAAACGAATAACAAACAAACACTGTAATCGTAATTGTAATGCTAAACGTACGTTTGCCAATATTTCAATGTACATTAATTTTAATGTTAAATCAAAGGTTATGTGAAACTTGTTGGGAGTGTTGAAGAGCGCGCGCAATATTTATAGAAATACATACATACTGACGACAACAAAAATTATTTAGTTTATAATTTAACCACATATATTTAGAGATACACCAACACACACGTATAAATTTTAAGTGAAAAAAAAACGATAACAAGAGATGACGCAGCGGATTTTTGCCATTAATTACGCATTTTATTCTAAGCAATTTTCAGCTAATATTTATATATAACACCATTTGACAACAAACACCAAAAGAGACGGACAACAAAAACAAAAACGAAAAAAGAATTTTAAAAAAAGATAACAATGCATGCCTATATAAATTGTACATTAGTTTATGCTTTGTATTTTTTTTCTTGCTTTGCTCGTTTTAGTCAAGTTTGTTTAGATTTTACAGCGATTTCTTTTGTCATTGTTACGCAATAAAAGAGTATGTTTAATTTTTCAATAATTTGTTAGCCTATTTTACAAGTATTTAGTATTTAATCTTATTAGTTAACGGTAACTACTGTGCGGTATGAAGACATCTATGTTCTTAGCTCATGTTTTATTTGAATTTATTTGTAATTTTTTAATTAATTTGTAATACCTATTATTATTTTTATTTTGTTATGTGCTTGCAATAATTTAAAGCAAAGAAACGATGTGAAAAATAAATATGCATTGAAAGAACTATCACCTTGATTATTGTTTCATATTTCCCTAGACATACAAAATGTACATTATACTATATTTCAACAATGCACAAAACAAATACATACGACAGATTAAATGTCTTGGAAATTTGTGGTGCAATAATACTCATAATTCGACTCCTTCCAATAGAGAAATGCACTAAAAAGAAAAAACACAAAAATGTCCACGCAATACAAGATTTTGTTAACATTTATACTAATAGCATTTAGTTTGCCAAACAAAGCAAGAACAAAAAACGAAAAACAAAACAAAAACGCATTTGTAAAAACCATCCATATGAAAAACGACCAACAGCCGAAACGTCTACATCAAGCGAATAATACAATTATTTTTTTAAAAACTTTAATTATAGTATAACGTGAAATGAAATGTATGTTAGTTGATTTCCAATATCTAGTTATTTGATTTAGAAAACAATTTTGAGACACCAAAAAAAAAAAAACCAACAACAACAACAACAAAACGATTCTGATAATCATAAGCACAATGTATGTAAATTGATGCATACAGCCTAGAACTAATTATAATTCTAATTATAAGAAAGGGATATAATACGAATACAATGAAATCAAGCGAGTAGTTTAATTGATAAGCAAGTGTACGCTATATATTATTATAATTATATACATATAACCATATATACATCAATACGAACACAAACCACATGATGACGACACCAATCCCGAATAATTTAGACCAGTATCAGTTGAATTATGTAGTTCTAATGATCAGTCAATCAACCAATACAATGACAAGTGCAACCTTATGTAAATAAATAAGAGCAGGAGATCATACACACACACACACACACACTTACACACACACAGAGAAAAAGCCCTCGAAAATGCCTTTACCATGTAAATAGAAGATGAGTTGGAAGTAAGTTACGGAGCTTGGATGCCGAATACAATTAAATAAAGTGAACAAATTATGTATACAATTGACGCATGCCTATTTATATCAAATATATTTTATATTTTATGACGGTCGATTTAATTGGGTGCCGGAATCTGACATCATTAGAGGACCAGTTTCTCTTGGTCACCAGTTTCCGTTCGGCAAAGAACTCATACCCATCCTCTACCAACTGATGTGCTCGCACTATCAGATTGAAGCCGTACTGATCCAGAAATGAATTAACGATGGTGGTGCCAAAGGTGAAACTAACGCCACCATCGTTTTTTTCCCACATATTGGTAGTCTTGTCCGGATCCGACCATAAAAAGTCGCATAGCAATCCGGACTCAGGAACTTCAGTTGGTTCAGTTCAAAAACAGTTCCCGCGCTGCCATACACAAGTTCGTTAGAATGTTTATCGAGAACAAAACACCGGATCGAGGTGTTTTGGCGGACGTTAGCTTTTGTATGATGTCTATTAAACACGAAGGATCCATGTCGAGGGGTTAAGCTAACACGGCTCTATTTTCGATTGTATTTACTATTCAAATATAGTTAAATTTTTCATAATTTAAGCTTGCCTAAACGTACTGTTCAGCACTGGTTACGTTGCATTGAATCTATCGATAACATGTAGGTTGTATCGATAAGATATGAATACACGTCGCTTACAATGAAACAAACTGTTTTTTAAGTGCAAGACGGCCTTATTGAAAAAGCTGATTACATTTTACGGTTTATAAACCAAAATATTGGCTACATTTAGCTTAACACTAATTTTGTTGTGTTGTGTTTTGTTTTGAGTATTAGTTTTAAATACAAACGACAGTTTTTTTTTTGTCGTGCAAACAGCTGTTCAACGAGGAACAGCTGATCAGAACTTTGACCAGCAAAACGTGTGCTCGCCAAATTTGCGGAAATTTGGCAACTCGACAGATATCAACAAGTGAGATTAACGAAAAAATAAAAATACAAAAATGGGTGATGTGACAGGCCTAAGCAATGCCGAAGCCGACGAGCTTTGCCAGAAACAAGATGCAGCCACTAAGGTAAGTTTATTGTCATAATTGTACCGAAAATTTGCGATGAAAAAATCTAACCTGCACTGATGTTCGACAGGATTTCCTGTTCCAGCAAACCATGTATCGCATCAAGGATCCGCGCAAGTCGTTGCCTTTTTACACCGGTGTCTTGGGCATGACTTTGCTGGTTAAGCTGGACTTTCCAGAAGCAAAGTTTTCCCTGTACTTCATGGGGTGAGTTCAGGTGAAACTTAATGTGGGAGATATAAAAGCAATTTAAACGCATTTACAGCTATGAAAACCCTGCTGATGTGCCCAAAGATCCCAAGGAGCGCAGAAGCTGGGCACTGAGTCGCAAGGCCACCATTGAGTTGACCCAGTAAGACCAATTTACGTGGTTTATTTGTTATTGTTGTTGTTGCAACCATGCTTCAATTGCAGCAACTGGGGCACTGAGAGCGACCCGGACCAAAACTACCACACGGGCAACAGCGAACCACGCGGCTACGGGCATATTGGACTGATGGTGCCGGATGTGTACGCTGCCTGTAAACGGTTGGTCACCATCCTGCAATTTAATTGATAAAATAACACTAAAGAAATCTATTTAATATAGATTCGAGGAACATGGAGTGGAGTTTGTCAAGAAGCCCGACGATGGTCGCATGAAGGGCTTGGCCTTTATCAAAGATCCTGATGGCTACTGGATTGAAATTTTCAATGCCAATACCGTACCGTAGAAACTGGATATTCCATCCGTATTCAGCTTCAATTTCAATTGCACATATGTTTTCCCTGCAATTATTGCCAGTGTTATTCTTTCTAACAGTCATTTTAAAATGTTTACTTAAATTTGTGTCTTATTTAAGAAATGAAAGTTGAAAATTCGCAAGGATTCTTTGTAATTTAATCACAACCCGTATTTATTCTGCACGCTTAAATGGCGTGACAATCGCCGATAGGAGGCCACACCCCCTCCAGCGTTCATTCATAAAGTCGAGGCGGACTCCGGGCAATTGTTAGCGCTGGTATTTGGGCGAATAATTGGCTTCTATGTCCCCTAAGTGATTGACATGCCGTACACGCTAATTATTATTTACAGCAACTATATACGCGGTACGAAAGGACAGGTAAAACTATTGTAAACAATTTGTGCATATGTGCCATATGTTTGTCTGTCTGCCTGTCTGTCTGTATGTGCCTAGCCGGTTTCGGCGCACGGTTTTCACTTAGGCTGTTTAGACTAATAATAGTCAAACACGGGAGCGCATTATTTGTTCAGTGTCAAATGTGCATAAAAACCCTGTCTGTCTGTAGCCCATGTTATTTGCTGTTTCCGGCGTAGAAGCTCAGTTATCATCGACAGCTTGGAGGAATCGCTTGGACACCATGGAAATTTCTGAGCCCAGCATTGGTATTTTCTATGTTAGTAAACTTTTGGCCCTTGCGCCATATTCAACGCAAAAGAATTCAAAAGGACAGCTTGAAATCCGGCGTAGTTGGATGTTCTCAGTATACTCGGTTAGCTTGTGTGTGGTAATGGGTAAGTCATAATAAGGCTGCTGACAAAATTCCGTCTCCTGAAAAACTCTCTTTGGGCCAGTTTTCTTAACGTATCGCGGACTTTTATTCGATGCCAACTCAAAAATACCAGTTCGGTAAGTTCCATTTTAAAAGTTTATTAAGTTTATATTGAAGTACATTTTAGATAATCATAATTTTGTGAACAATTAAATTTTTAAGTTAAACATTTTTAATTGCTTCAAATAATAAAATTCGTAACTGTGATGTGTCCTCCAACACCGAACGGCCAAATCGCGGCCTGGTCGGTCGGGGCAGATATGGGGGCCTCTCGTGCCCGGCCACAAACATCGCCCAGATCGAGAGCAGCAGCAGAACAATTGTGAACTTCATTTTCTCGTAGCTGACAAAACTTGATTGATGCTTTTCGCTTGGCAAGAAGCGGCTTTTATACTCAGGCTTCCAAGTGTTTTTTAGCTGCGCGCTATTTCGGTACTTTTTTTTGCGACGGGGGTTTACATATTGGCTCCAGTTTCGAGAAAGAGAAATATGTGACCAGGCAATCTAATTGGCCATATTTCACGCTTGTCTTAACAGTTTTTGCACGTAAAAACTATACATATATATATACGCCAATAAAACTATCAGAGAAAATTTACGTTTTTCTTAACAAAAACTAGCAAATATAAATTTAAATTTTTTTCTAAAAATAAAAGTTTGCTTTCAGTCAATCAATATTTGAAACGTATGTATATTAGCTATATGCTATAAATGAAGATTAAAGTTAAAAGTCATTTGTATTTTATTTTTTATGATCTGATTTAAGACAGTTCAAGCGTAAACTCCATATTGGAATATATAATTTAAGAGCCAAAAAATGGCTCTTAATAATTATTTTTTCTAAATAAATAATAATTAAGATCGCTTTGGAATGGGTATTGCGCAGTCGGTTACAGCCGACAACGTTCTAACTTTTGTATAATAAAATTTTAGCTAATTTTCTGCATAAAAAATTATGAATATTAGGGCCAGAAAGAAATTTTTAATAGACATGGATCTATCCTGTAGTCCTGCTAAATATTTATAATTTTTAGTGAAAGTGAAATTAATTCATCAATCAATAACAAATTTCTTTTGTCATACGTAAATATTCCTATCCATCAGCCTATTTTATATGTCATATATATACACAATTTGCTTATTATGAGTAAAGATTACACGAAGCTTGTTTCGCTTGTCTTGCAAAAATCACCGACTTTGTAAATCCCCAACTCAGTTAAAGCGACTGTAGAAATTATATTTGCTATAAAAACCGTTGAAATTCAATCGGTCAGCATCAATCAAGTTTTGTCAAGCAAACAACAATGAAGTTCGGCCGGGCACGAGAGGCCCCCATATCTGCCCCGACCGACCAGGCCGCGATTTGGCCGTTCGGTGTTGCCCCAAGCTGAGCCTGGACATGTGGCTGCCCAACAGTTCTAGACGTGGATCCAACCTCTATTCTCTAAATAAAAAAAAAATTGGCCTATATCAAGCACTTTTTAAGTTGTTTAAGTTTTTTAACAAGCATTTAAGTGTAATAAACTAAAAAAGACAATTTTACAACTTTAGTAATTTTTATTTATTATTAATATTTAACAATTTCAGTCCAAGTTTATAAGATTATAAAAATTTTACCAACTTTTCCTTTCTTGTTCATTATCATAAAGTTCCCAACCAAGTACAAAATATACTCGCAATCAACATTACAATAATTTTCATATATATATCTTAGCCTAAGTACTGTATTTGATGATAAACTAACAAAATTTCTTTAAGCATTTTCCATCAGTTTTCCAATTTTACTGGTCAATAATCACAAAATCGAATTAACGGTTTATCGCACTTACGAACTTAATCACCAATTAGTCAGTCTAGACAAACAGCTTCGTAGTTATCTGTATACAGGGAATTCTTGTTTCAAAAACGTTGTTTTCAAACCTAATGTTGGTAATAAAGCCCGTAAGGCTGATAAACCTGCATTAATTACCTTTCGAGATTATTAATCCATGAAGATGCAAACATAATGAAAAACTATAGAAAGATTTTTGTTTGTTTTTCATCAGCTTAAAGAACGTTGCAGTCAAGGGTAGCGTTCACCTCCATTATAGATAGGTAAAAAACATTTCCCGGCCACGTGCAATTTGGACACGTAAAACTATCGGACCCATAGCTCCCATATTTGAAACACCCATAAATTTGTCAAAACTTCACCGATTTTCAGGTTTGATGGCATTATGGTTATGAATTTTCATTTAGATCGACTCTACATTCAAAATCAATCCATTTAAAAAAAATTTTTTTTTGATTTTTTTGGAAAAAATTGTTTTCAAAATTTAAAATTGTGAGTTTGCATTTTGCATCGATTTTACTGGCCACAAATAGTATAAAAAACAACAGTTAACATGATTCTGAGGGGGTCAAATTTTTTGTCAAAAATCATGCCAAAATTGAGAAAAATTTTAACATGTAAGGCTCTCGGACCCATATGAACCATATTTGAAACACCCATAACTTTGTCAA
>SCDY01000759.1:0-56028 GCA_004143825.1 Drosophila micromelanica | reverse complement strand
GGACTTTATCGATTTGCGATTTTAGTTGTTATCGGTTTGCCACGCCCCCAGTGGGCGCATCCCAAAATCCTTAACACTTTATCTGACGCGGGTACACACTAGTATATATCTCTAGCTTCAATAGCGGCGAAAATAATTCCGTTCATACGGACAGACGGACAGCAAGACGGACATTGCACAAAACCAATATACTCTTTCACTTCGTGAACGAGTATAAAAATAATTTTAAAAGAATGGTACAAGTTTTTAGAATCAGCAACCGATGTCACTTAGTAGATTTATGTATATATGTATAGTTTCAAGTTTCCTAAAATATATATATAAACTTGTGTTTATGATACGATTACGAATGCAGGCTCTGACTGTTCAGACAACAGTTATTGTATAGCAACTGTTAAATCAGCATTGTGAAAACGAAAGTAATTTGATCAGACAGTCTCTCCGAAATGCTTATAAACAAGCTCTTTTCAACAGGTCTTTTTACAGTCCGAAAATTGCATTTCCACACATCATTTTCACAAAAGAAAGAGGAAAATTAATTTAGCACATAAATAACACAAGCGTTTCAAAACAGTCCGCACCCCGCTGCGTACCACCCGTCACCCGTCCCCATCCCCGCCCCGTCCCCGTCCCCATTCCAATCCTATTCCACGTTTCTCAGCTACAATCTGTTCAACTGTGACACATTGCACCAACTAGAAAATGATTGCTGTTTGTTGTCAACAAATTGGAGCGGGGCTCGTACCACGACCAAGCCCACAACCGCTAAAAATGCAATTAAAAAATCGAAATGGAAAAACAATAAAACGGTTGGAAAAAAACAACAACAAAAACAAAACAGAGAAACACAAAACAGAAAACGGAAAAAAAGAAAATGTGCAACCTGCAACACAAACACAAAGCTCGGCTCACAAAATATAAAAAGTGAACAAATATTTTACAACACTTTCGCTCGTTAGAAGCGGGCGGTTGCTGCAGATACCCGTGCTCGTATGACGAACGGTCCACAGTGCTGCACGAAAGTGTTCGCCGCCTCTTTATGCACCTGCGGTCACCCTAATTGCCCCAGCCCCCATTGAAAATCTGTGGTCCATAATGCGCTTTGCGTTTGCCATGCTCTGGCAATGTTTACTCTAATTACCTCATAAGTCGATGCCGATCTGAAACCCTTTGATTTGAAGCGATTTACAAAAGTGAAATTCAAGCGAAATCGAATACATATGTTTTTTTGAGAAAAAATGGGCTTACTTCTCATGCAGGTGAAATACATGAAATGCAGTGGGAATCTGCTTACAACTCTAAGATTAAAGCGGCTAATAATTTTATTGTTCATTTGTAATTAACTATATCCAAATTTACCACAGTGCATGATTACAAAGTAAATATCTAAGTAATAAGCAGCAATTAAATGGGATTAAGATAATTATTGTATCTGTATTTGACAACAAACTTACAGTCTCCATATAGATATCTGTGCATGCATAAGGTATATAAATTAGAGACAACAAGAAATTGAGACGTCAGTTTTTAATATACCATATACTGTATACCATATGCAGATCAAGAATTTTTAATTAATTAATCTAATTATTAATTAAATTATTACCCGGAGATTCGCAGTTCTCGTATGTCGTACACAGATTAATAATATTTTACTTTTTTGGTTCCTCCCTTCGCAGCTCATTTAAAACGAGACATGCTTGCTATTTGTTTATATATTCTTTAATTTTATTATTACTATTTACATGAATATAGTTATAAACAATCAAATCTGATTATATTTGACTACATCGATACACTAAATGTCTGGGCATTTATAAAAACTATTTTCTCAAATCATTCACATTACTTTATTCTGTAATTAATTTGTAATTAGAAATAAAAAAAACCATTATACCCTATTTACCCATTTCATTTATTATTTTACCCATTCCAAAAGAGATTTTGTGTTCTTCATTTTTAGAGAAAATCATCTGAAGTCTGTCTGCAGAATTTTTCTAGGTTCAAAACTGATAAAGATATACACAGAGAAATACAAAGAATAAAATACAACAAAGCCAACTCTTTTCACTTGTAAATCAGTATATTGTATATCGATTACTCTCTGTAGAGTAAAACATAGTTTCAATTAATATCAGAATTATTTGATATGCTCAGAGATGTTTTCATACATAAGCACAATTAAAAAATCTGTTTATCAAACAGTAAGACGAATATCCTATGTCCGAGCTGTTGTTTATATATGATGTGATGAATGGATTAAGAAGTCAGCCCCAACAGAAAATTTGTGCCATTTAGCAGTGTCTGAAACTTGGGTTTGCGGCAAGAAAATCCAATTGGCAATTCAGAGCACGAACCTTTTACATGACGGTGGGTTCGATGGAGCCGAGAAGGGGCACAACAATGGCAATTTGTGCGCCATTACAGAAGCATTAAAGCCAGGCTAACAACACTCCAAAGACAAAGAAGTTCGAAGCAAAACGAGATCTCAGCAGCTCCCAATAGGCTCTTCGAGCTGCAAACTGCGCCAGCGACTGAGGCGCGGCTCTTTAAGCGCCCCAAACCCATTTCCATTTCCAATACCCAGCCCTCTCCCCCGCACACACACACACTCACATGTACACACACATGCTCGGGTATACGCACTGGCATGTGGCCAATGGCTGCGCTGAAGCCTCTCTCCGGCGGCAACATTAAAAATTGGGTGCGTTTATGCAAAAAGTGACAACCAACATATTCAGGGGGTCCCACCAACAGACCCCCCCCCCCCTTGCCCCACATCCGTTTGTGTCTTGGGTAGGTGAAATCGCTTGGCGCACGCCTCAGGCATATTTTCATGCGTTTATTATTGCTGTGCTGCCTTTTTGGACGCCGTTGCCGACCCCGTCCCCTCTCACCTATCCCCTCCTCCCTGTACCCTGTCCCTCTGACTGTCGACGGCTGCATTTGAAACATGTTTTAAATTTATGATCAAGACACGTGCATTGGCATTTCTAATTGGGTTTGAATTCTGCTTGGGCTCGAGACAAAGATTTCTATTTGTCTATGTGAATAATTTTTATGTGCATACTGTCTGTACTATTTATAGTTCCTAATGGACTCATATGGCCAGAAACGTGTGGTGAAGGAATATAGAAACATATAAAAATAATTCATACTTCAATATTTTCAATATTAAACAACAAGAAATCAACAACTTGGCAACACATTTGTGTTAATCATTTTTCAAAGTTTTCATATGCATAAAGCAAAACAATTTAGGTGCTTGAAGATACCCTTTATAAAATTCGCCGAAGTTTACAAATTAATTTATAGCCTCGAAATGTGTTTAAAAACACAAAAGAAATAAATTATTTTAAATTTTCTTTAATTGTGATTTTTAATCCAAATTTAATCCAAATTTCTGCGTAAGAATAAAGTAATAGATATTTTAAATTTTTGAGATCAGTCTCATATAATATTCGAGTTCGTACGGACGGACATTAAATTTTTTTAAATTACAAAATTCGATTCTTCTTCCAAAATATCAAAATTATTTACTGCCTTTAGCTTCTATTATACTGAGAATGAGTATTGCAAAGTGGGTTACACCCGACTGCAACGTTTCCACTTGTGTAAGCGTATAAGCCCTTTCGAAATGTGGTATAGAAATATAAATATTGAATAGTTTTCGAAATCATTGTAAAGTCCAATATTCAACTGATATCTATCTTTGTAAATATCTGATAACAGAAATATTGTCAAAGCACAAAACATGAAGCCATAAAACTTGGCAAGCGCCCATTTGCAATGCAGTTTACACAGGTCTATTCCGTTTGCCCAGTTAGTGCCATGAATGAGTAATTTTATTGTTGTTGTTTTGTGTTGTTGTTGTTGTGGCCTGGGTGTGGCGTTTATAAGTTTTGATTCTCGACTCACGCCGTTGACAAGTGTCGAAAGCCAATACTAACGCCTGCTTTATCAGCGGACAGATCGTTATAAAAATTTCCGCCGAAAACTTTTTCCATTGTCTGTCTGACGGTTAGTGTTATTTTTGTAAAATGCAAATAAGCCAGCACCTGGTGAAAATGCAGAAAAATAACTCTGTTGAGCGCATTGCAGTTAATTAAAGAGCGCTCCACTTTGGAACACCCGTCAACTAGCCAGATAGCCGCTTTCCGAATCAAGTCCATGTCGCATTTAATGTCACTCAATGCAATTTTCGGGCCAACCTCCTCCGCATTTACCTTCTCAAAAGTCTGATTCGGTGTTATGACAGCTCACGGCCGTTCCACTGCCAAAACCAAAGCTTGCAAATACGCCGCGAAACTCTTCAGATATATACATATATAAAAATAAAAACAGTGCCACATTGCGGCTACCCACTTGTGCCATGTGCCTGTTTTACCAATGGCCAACAGCCAATGCAATTTGGCTTAAATTATAGCTGGAGCGCGCTCTTCCGAAATCTTTGAGGTCATTTTTGTGGCGTATGACAGCCCCAAAGGTGACTGCTCAGCTACTGCGGCTTCTGTGATTTGCAGCTACTTCACTAGATCCGAATTCGAATTTGATTGAGTGGCTTACAGTGGGACAAAACATTATTTGCAGTGCTTAAAATCGTGTCAATATCAACAAGTAAGAGTAATATCAACAAGTAAACAATTTATTTAAATTTTGCATGATTAAGCTATATAGAAAAGTCTATGTTAAAATTATATTTATTCATTATTTAATAAATTCGAATTTGATTGAACTGCTTACAGTGGGACTAAACTATATATCAACAAGTAAAAGTAACAAAATTATTCAAAATATTATATAAAAAAAAAAATGTTAAATATTTTAATTTTTAGTATGAAAATTTAAATATAAAAATTATATTTATTTTCCTTTTAGGATAGTATTGTAACATAAATTAAATATTGAGTGGCTTACAGTGGAATTAAACATTATCTCCATTGCTTCAAAATGTGTCAATATTAACAAGTAAAAGTAACAAAATTATTTAAATTATTACATAAATAAACTATTTTTAAGACTCTACATTAAAATTATCTTTTTTTATTATTTAGGAATGTATTGACACATCAATAAATGAAATGTTCGACTGAAGGTAACTAACACCAAATAAATAGTATTTATAATATAAATAGGATTTATGTATATTGTCTTTGTATTTAGTACTCATAATATAAATAGTATTTATATTGTCTTTGCTAATACCCTATATAACTATATAACAGATCGTGTCAATATCAACAAATGAAAGTAAGAAAATTTATTTAAATAAATTATATATAAATTATAAATTATATTTATTTATTTTCACATCAATAAATCAAACATGAAATATACATATGTATATATAGCATGCCCATCTGACTCAACTGAGTCTCGAGTTTGCTCACCTATTTGTTGTTTTTAAATATATTCTCTGTCTTAGTAACGTGCACTGTTTTTGAGGCACTGTTCATCCGTTCCCGTTGTCTTGTACATGTCCAAACATTGTGCCACCTCATTCAGTCATTCATTTAATTCGCACGTCTTCGTACAAACTGTCACCTGACGGCCCCGGGGCCAGAGGAGCTCTGCATTGCATTTCTGGTAGGAGTATATATAAATATATATTCATGCTGAAATACTTGTACATATATATATATATTCATATTCATGTGCTCTGTTGTGGCTGCCACAATTTCCGTTGTTGTTGTTGACGTGTGAAATTGGCCTCGTATTTCTCGATTTCAGTTAACTAGACAAGTGAAATGGTCACGGCCTCTACAACTGCTACTGATTTTCGTTATTGTTGTTGTTGTTGCTGTTTTCTCTTCTGCCTTCGCCTATTGGACTAGGGGTACCGGGTTACGGGCAACGATCATTGACGATCATTTCTGGCACACGAATTTCGAATTCATCAATCAATGTCAGCTTGTTGTGGTAGAATGAAGTCCGAGTCCGAGTCCAGTTGTAAACTGCAAAACAATTAGAATAATTAAGAATTGACGCGTTGCCGGTCTCCAAGTGTGGTCCATTGGTGGTCGGTCCATTGGACAAGGTCAACTGGCACCTTTGGCATATTACAGGTAACAGGGTAACACGAACACGGCTCCGAGTCGCAGTTATGTTGTTGTACTTCTATTTACAAGTTCGTGTTAATTAAGTCTGGAAAAACATTTGCCATTGTGTTCAGGTGCAATACAGAAGACAGACAGCAGACAGACAGAAGACAGAAGACTGAAAGAATTTCAATGCCTCCAGACAGCCGCAAACAGTTCCCAAGTTTATTTTCCGTGGCTTACTTTGAACTTAAAGTTGACGTCGCAATTTCTTCAGTTTCTTGTTGCTTTTGCAGTTGTTGTTGTTGTGGTTGAGGCTGGTGTTACATTTGTAGTTGCTGTTGTTGTTGTAGGGTTCAAGCAGCACGCGATTAAGTCGTAATTTGTAAACATTTTAAGTGAGCTGTTTGGGTCAAGTTGAAGAAGTCGACGACGGCGTTGATGGCGCTTAGAAGACAAGGGAAAAAACTGTTTTCTATCACTTGAAATTGTGTGAGACAACATTTCTGATGCGGTCGTACTTAATTTATTTTTACTTAATTTGTCAATAATTGAGAAAGTTACTCGCTTCCCAAATGTTTAGGGTGTCTATAGCTGAAAGAACTGCCTCGATTTTTGTGGTTTTTATTCCTTTTCAGCGTCTCCACATATTTCGATCTTAATTCACAGAAAGCAACTAGCAGCATATTCTATTTGACTCTTTAAGTTATTTTTATTTAAGTTGTTTTTATTTAATTTGTAGAGGTTCGCATTTCTTTAAAATTGAAGTCATTCGTACTAAAGTTTTGCACTCATTTTTTTTGATTACCCCTAGTTAGAGCAAAAGCCACACTTAATAATATATAATAGCAACAAAATATAATATTAAAATAAGTAATAACGCTGCAGTCAGGCGTTACCGACTGCGTTATACTCGTTCACGTTCTTAAATGTTATTGTTATTTTGAAAACATTCAATATTTTGTAATTTGCTGATGCGGAAGTTGGCGTAGAAGAACATTTTTGAAATTTTGAAAGAAAGAAAAACTTAAATATTGTTTGCTTACAAATCAAAAATTGTGTTTGTAAAAATGCATCAGTTTTAAATGAAGAATCGATCTAAATAAAAAATAAGGACCAGAATGTTTTCAAACATGGAAATCGGTTCAGTTTAGACAAACTTTTGGGTGTTTGAATTATGAGACCTATGGTTCCAAAAAGCTGTGCATATGCAAAATTTTCTCAATTTTGGCATGATTTTTGAAAAAAAATTGACTCTCTCCGAACCAGGTAAAATATTGTTTTTTTTTTACTATTTATGGCCAACAAAATCGGAACTATGGTCGAGAGCTTTACATACCCAAATTTGTGCAACGATTTTTAAAAGAGGTAACCAATTACCTTTCAAATTTGGTAACTCTAGTTTAAAAACTGCGGGAGATATAATCATTTCACTTCGTGAACGAGTATAATAAAAACATTTATTTAAAAAACCAAATATAAATTATAATAATAAAATTAAAAGTTATATAAAACAAATGATTCTCTCACATGGACACATTAAATGCATTTGAGTTTTGGGCAATCGGTCACCTTTGCCGCTGTTGCAACTCCATTAAATTATGATTTGTGCATTAATTTTGGCCCTATTGCCTTTTTTCTCAACATGTGCAACATGTTGTTGTTGCTGCTGTTGTTGTTGTTGCTGTTTTGCAATCGAAAATGATTCGAGCTGAGCAGATCGTTGGTCTTGTGAAATTACCATGTCCAACAGGCTGACAGTCCAGCATCCCAGACAATCATCCCAGACGAAGTAAGACACACGTGTCCGTTGGCCATTGCACCCATGAGTTTGAACATTGTTGCAGCAATTGTTGTTGCTATTGTTGTTGTTGTTGTTGTTGTTGTTGTTGTTGTTGCTGTTGCTGTTGCTGTTGCTGTTGTGCATTGGCACATGGGCTCGACCGCGCCGGCAACAATGGTAAATTGCTGGCTATAAAAAGTGAAAATCATAACTGCTAATTGTATTCAAATGCAGTTGCCACATTGTGCACTTTGCTTATGTAAAGTCAGAAGGTTAACCCGACTCTGGATGGCTAATAGCATTTGACAGGGGTGGGGTGCAAGTGGGTTTTCTTGTACGGTAATGTGGGTGAGTATGTTGCTGTCACTTTCCCAATTCGAACTTAAATAAAAATCAATTAAATACGCATAAGAAATGCAGTTTTAAGACCCAGACCTGAAGACTTTTCGACTTTTACTTTGCATTTCCATATCGCTCGTGCTTAATTTAATTTGTTTTACAGCTTTGTATTTATCACCTGCTCGTTGTTGTTGTTGTTTTCTTCTTGTTTTTAATTTTATGACTGCTTTCAATGCTGTTAACTGTGACTAAGCAGCAATAACCCGTAAGCCAGTCCGACGCTCTCTTGGCTAAAGGCTCAAGAATCTCAGTCTGGATCTGTATCTGAGTCTGCGTCTTCGTCTTCGAGTTAGTCAACCTGTTGGCCAACATCCCGCTGTGTTTTGTTTTGTTTTTTTATTTTTATTATATGATTTATCTGCATTCTGATAGTCGCAGCTGTTACTCTGACGACGCACTCGCACTTCGCCTTAAGTTAATAAGAGAGTGGGTCAAGTGCAGCCAAAAGTGAAATTAATATTCGATTGCCTTCCAAATATCGGGTAAGATGGCTTTTTAAACAATGCGAGTGTGATTCTAGTGAACCGGAATCACCTATATAATATTTAGATATTTAGGAATATACACTTAATCAGTATGTTATAAAGAATAAAACTTTATCCACTTTTGTTTGCTGTTTTTATAGGTAGTTAACTTAAAAGTTATAAGTGGAAAAGCGAATAAAAGTTTTTTTTTAATTTTCAAGCACCCATAGAGTCATAGACTAACAGGCAATCCATATAAGGTTAATATATTCTGCTGATCGGGATATTTATTTTTATTTAAAAGAGTATACATCATTATATTTGTAATAAAAATTTTGTCTATACGTCACTCGATCAAATTGTCATCGAACTTAATATTGATCCTACCTCACATAGCTGTCTAAGAAAATATTGGATGAACAACATTTTCATTGTTTTCAAATTATAATCAAACTCATTTAACAACCACATAAGCAACATAAAATGTCAATTGGAATACTATATTATATAGCTGTTATATGAAAATCCGGATCAGCTTATAGTTTTTTGAGAGAAATGATCAAATGCAGCAATTAAAATATTTAATATGTTCTTAAAATCGGTGCATATTTTACGACCATCGCATTAATTTTACCTTTCTCATCCATAGGAATATTCGGTAAAAATTATGTTTAGTACAAAAATACAGTAATTTATATAAAATTGTTTTTTAACAACTGTGAGGAAAAAATCACAATTTTTTACAACCAGAAACATTAAGGTCAGGTTGGAGAGAATTTATGTAACGGTCACTGGGAGTATGGACATCACCACTAAAAGATTTAAAATACGGTTACTTAAGTTCCTTTATATCAGAATGTAGATAAAGTTTATTTTTATTAAATAATTCTTAAAAACGATATAAATCTCAAATTTTTAAAGCTTATCTCGTTGATTGTGATAGGTAAGCTACATAAGCTACACTATACACTATATGTTATATTTGAAAATATTTGATAAATGTTGGTTAAGAAACACAGAATTTATAGAAGACATGATTTTATAACCAAATTGCGTAAATTATTTTTATATACAAATATTTCGTATTTTATGTGCAAAAATTATGTTTCTAAATTGTTTATTTGTGCATATAATAATAGCATTTTTACTGGTTTTAATGAATGTAAAGAGAAAACAATATTATATATTTGCTGTAAATTTTATTTTCACGTTATTTGAATTTTAGTTTTAATTAACTTGCAATTTAAAATAAAATTATTTGGCTTTTATTTGCAGTTAGTTTCTTTTTATTCGACTGTCATTCGAAACCAGATTCTTCAGTGTGTTTGCATAACTGCTGCTGTGTCTAATACAGGGTATCATTAGACCGATCACTCTCCGCGTTAATTCCCTTTGCGTCAGTTTGTTGCATGTGGTTTGAAATTGCTCAAACCATTTATAATTGATTTTTGGTTTTCCAGCAGGTGCACTTCAGCAGCCCACATTTACACACAGCTCTGAGCTGAGTGCAGAGTAATGGATACTGGGTGTAAATATATATCACACACACACACGCACACACATAGGCAGAGTGTGTGTGTGGATAGTGGAAACTGGGCATGTGCTCGACTCAACTGGGCGGCAATTGCGTGTCTCTGTCTCAATCTTCGTCTGGCTGTTCAATTTGAAATGCCCCACACTGAACAGAAAATCATTAAAAATGCAGCATTGAAAAATAAATCTCTGTTCATTTGACTGTCATGTCAAATAAATCATAAGACACGCCAAATAACCAAAAAACAAATACAAAAACAAAAACCAAAATTGGCTAACTAGGAAACCAGCACTGGGATTCATTCGCCTTTGCGTGCTGCGTACGAGCTTTTCCACCATATGATGAAGAGTTAACGGTAAATTATGCTGTTGTCGCCTTGGCCGAAAAATATTAAAAAAGTCTGCCTTCTGATTCGCTGCACTTTCCCAAAAAAAACCGACCAACCGGTCATGTCAATTGGCTAAAAGAGATAAGCCCCAGACTCAGACTCTCTGACTCAGCAGCGCCACCACGTTTCGTATACGCAATGTTAAGTAGCCAAAAGTTGCTTAAGTTGCCAAAGTGACTGCCACCGCACGTCACATGTCAGGCGCGGTTTTTTTTTGTTTTTGTGTATTTTCGGCTTACAATTTTTGCAGCATTTTCCAATTTCCATTTACCATTTTCTATTTTCAATTTTCGTTTTCCATGTTAATGAAACGCGATTTCCTAACTGACCGTTGTTCGTTATTATTCACGCGCTTGGAGTCAATTATCAAAACCGCACTTGACAAAAGTTTTACACAAAAAATACGAATTTCAGATGCTCTTCCTCAGTTATAAGTCAACTGAGTCAACTTTTAATTTGCATTAAGTATTTTGGGCTGAAATCTGATTATCACAATCATCTTTAAATTAATTACCACTTTGCAAGGGTATTCAAAGTCGGATATTAAAAAAACGGCAGCTGCTTTTGCAGTTCCAGTTGCAGTTGCGCACACACTTTGCAAAAATTTTCACTTTCACAAAAGGTCTATGGACGCCTCCCCGTTTTCCTCTTGATGCACGTTTGCCTCTCTCTCTCTCTCTCTCTCTCTCTCTCTCTCTCTCTCTCTCTCTCTCTCGTCGCGCGTCTGTCCGCTGGTCTCCCATTTGGACCTGGCGTGAGTCGCGAATCGACGGCAAATTGGTACCAGCCATAGACTGTCAGCCGTCGATTTGCGGCGTTTTTCACGAGATTTTAATTTTATTTTTTTTGTTTTGTCTTGGTTTTTTTTTCTTATGGGAAATTGTTTGCAGGTGGCTGGCAAATGGTCAGAGATCGGTCGCTTGGTTAGTTAGCTGCATACGTTGCTTGTTGTTGCTTGTTTTTGGCCTGCTCAGCCCATGGCTGACTGGGCAGGGAATTGCTGGAGTGGAGTTGCCTGAGTCGACGCCCATGTCTGGTTTTTTTTTTTGGACAGTGCTTCCTCATTGAGGAAGTGTTTGCTGCCAATGAGTTTTTGACGAGCGAGTTTTGGAACTGATTTTTTAATTGACTACCGCATTAAACGGAAGCTCACCGAGTGCTGAACCTCTAAATCATTTACAAGCCAACTGTTTTTTAGCTTTACTGTCTGTCTCGGCAAAACTTAGCTTAGGAAAAGGGCTATAGATATATAGATTAGTGACTTCCATACGGTAAACATTCAGGTAACTTAACTTCGATATGCAGGAACAAAAGTGATCAAACATACAGCATTTTAATTTAAAGTTTTAAAAAAAACTTCTAAAAATAAGCATACTGGCAAGACACATATGTGTATATTCAATTTACATTTTGACATAAACATTAAAAAATATAAAATATTGTAAAACTGAGCAAATTTTAGAAAATACATATTAATTTAAATAGAATATTTTTATAATTGATTACATTATAGCAAGTTTATAGTTTATCTGCAATCTTAGGTAGATGAGTTCGGGTCCCAAGCTAGATGTAATGTTTATCTTAGCCAAAGGACATTTCAAAATTGATCGTTTTTAACTATATTCTTTACATTATTAAATTTAACATTTTAATTTATCTTAGGCAAAGGGCATTTCACAATTGTTATTTTTTAACTATATTCTTTACATTATTAAATTTAATATTTTGTATAAATTTTAAATTTTATAAAAAATGTATACAGCATATAAATATTTAATTCAATATTATTATTTATACTCAAATGTCTTAAAAATATCTCTGTACAAAAACTCATCTAGAGGAGTCGAATAAATTTCTAAGCAATATTCCCGCACAGATTTTTTGTCTTTTCTTCTAAAAATAAGCTGTTCGTGCCCCGCCCTCTATTAGGCATAATTCTCTTTGTGGGCCTTGTTGCTTGGCAGCCGTTTAATAAACATAAGTCGCAGTTTTAACATAAATCATGGGCTGTGGTGCAGTTATATTTTTAAAATTCTCGACAACAACAAAAAAGAACATCTAAAGAAAAGATGCCGACGCTCTGAGCTCTTTTTTGGAGGCAAGACAAATATTTTGATTGGATTTCCAAACGTGGCATTAAAATTAAAAGCAAATTAATCAAGTGGCCCTAACGTGACTAAAAACTCAAAAAAATAAAAACAACAACAGCTACAACAAAAACGTGAAAATTTCAAATACCAAAGTTTTTTCTGAAGTGGCCGCCATAAAAACAAACTATATGGTAATTCATATATGTATCGGTAAAGTCAATGCACCCCAAAGCCGTAAAAGGACAATTTCGAAAACATAAAATTCGCCATATAAAAATTAAATTTTTTTTCTTTTTGATTTTTAGCTTTTTTTAAATTAGCATAGAAAAGTGAAAGTGTGATTCGAGTCGGTGTTTGGCGGGTTGCTGTCTGTTGTCCGTTGTCTTTCCGTTGTCTGTTTGTTGTCTGCTGTTTGCAGCTGCAATGAACTTAATATGTAGCAACGCAACAGCGACAAAAAGACAACAACAACAAATGCGACAACAAGTTCGTATCTGACATGTGCAGCACTTAACCTCGCCCGTTTTCCAAATTCGAGCCCGGAGGAAATCAGCCACAAAATGCCGCCAAAAGGGCTAAAATTGTGGATATTTAAAAACAAAAATCGAAAGCATGACGATGCCTCAAGATTGGGTTTCAATTAGACGATAATTTCCTGGACTTGCAAACAAATATGTCTAAAAGAAGGTTCAGATACCGATAAGGGATTCAAGCGCATAAAAAATATAAATACTTTTTTTATTCATAAGGAACAATTATACACATAAGTTCCTTAAAAAAATAGAAAATTCTGCTTTTTTAAATTTATTTTATTTTTATGTTTTAATCTAAAAATAAATCACTTAAAATAAAATTTCAAATTAAATAGTTAAATTAATAGCCAGAATGCGTGAAAGGAAGTAAAAATTAGTAAGACTTAAAAATATGTTTTTTGTTTAAACATTTTCTGTACTTAAATATAAAACAAGGATCTATATAAAACTTTAAATAAATAAAATATTTTCTGCAGGAATAGTTTAAAAGTCAATATTAAATCTTATAATTTCGAAAATGCAGAATATGTTAATGTAATTATCTAAATAATTTACGTACAATTTACAGTAAGTGACGAACCTAAATCATGGATCGAAAGGCGTTATCCAGCGATATATATATATATATATATATATTTTTTTTTTTTTTTCGTTGCAGCCATGTTTAATATATGTTTTCTCACGAAGATTAGAAGTTAATGAGAATAGCTTACAAAGAACTTACCGATAGACTGATAGATTTTTTAGAGGCTGTATAAACTTCAGATGCCAATTAAGGTACCCCCTGCAAGAGTATAGAAATATCTGGGGAATTGGGTTTTATGGTATTTGATGCTGTGCAAAGACGCGCGTGACTCGATTGACATTTGAATAAAGATTGCAAAATGTGAAGAAAAACCAAAAATTATTGTCGAAGCACCAAAATTCAATATTCAATTAACGAAGCAATGCATTGACCAATAACTGATTCAGGTATTTGGCCAACACGCCTTAAAGATATTGTGACCAGGAAGCAAAAAAGTAGAAATCCAACACGAAACAGCTAAGAAAAGATTGCAGTGTATGCGTATCTGAACCCAAAAGAGATATAACAAAAGTTGGAAAAAATACAATATTAACTGATATGAGCGAAGTAGGTACCTGATATGAGATATATATCATCTATAATTGGGTAAGAGAATATTTCATATTTTTCAATTTATATTCAAATATTTAAGTTTTACGCCAGTTTTCAGTTAATAACAGTCAAAGTGCTGTTCCAGTTTTCAGATCCTTGTAACTTGTAAGAGATATTTTTATAATTTATCTATAAAAATAACTTTAAAAGGTATTTTTAACTGAAACGAAATTTTTTATAAATTTTATACCATTTTTTTTTTTTTTGACACAATTTTAAATGTTCTGTAATTATACTGATTATACTTTTTTTACTGACCACCTTAAATTACTAATTATGCTCGCCTAAAAACACCTACATATATAAATTTATAGACCGGCTGAGTTGGATAGGTGCGAAATAGTCTTAAAAAAACATTCTGAAAGTGGATGGAGAGACTCAAGTGAAGTGGCCCACAAGCGCCAAGGTCCAAAGGCGTCGGTCCAAATATTTGATCGAGTGTTGCGCTGCCCTTGCAACTTGCATGCTGCTTTCCCCTCCGTCCCTTCTCCATGGCTATACCTCTCCCCCTCTCTCCAATCGGCCTCCATCATTCCAACAGACAAGCGCAATAAATCAATTTTTGTTCTACTCCCATTGCTATTGTTGCGGAGCTCTGAGGTGCGTGTGAAGGGTTTGCCTCGGTTTCTTTCTGTTCTTTCCTCTCTCCCGTTCGCTCATTCTGTTCCTCTCTCCCTGTCTCGGGCCTGTGCTCGCCTGTTGTTCGCTCTGCTTTGGCGCACTTGGAAATTTGTTGACCGAGGTTGTTAATGAAGCGTGCAGTTAATTGTTGTTATTGTTGTTGCTGTTATTGTTGATGCTAATGTTGTTGTTGTTGGTACAAATATATCGTTTTCGGATATGCAACTGGTGGAGAAATAACAGTGAAAGATACTATTGCAAGATATGTATTCGAGTTGATCTAAATGTAAGACAGGGTCAAAATAATCATTAGTTAAAGAGAAACAAGCACATTATTTTTTAAAATGTATATTCATTTTTAAATGTAGTTATTTTATTTAAAAAAAAAATAAACTTGAAGATTTAAATTAAACTCTTAAACAGTTAACAGTAATTAGACCAACTTGATATTTAATCAAATTATTATCTTGACTTATTTAATTGTTTTTAGGTTCTCTATGTTGAAGCTTTTTTAAGGCTAAAGTCCAGTCAAGCAACCGCCGTGTGGCTGTCAAACCAGGTTTGAAGCCGCAGAAACAGCTGTTGGAACTGATTGGCAACTCTGTTGTTGAATGTTCACCTACCAGTATAAGAGAGCGTTTGAAATGTCAATGCATTATAACGAATTAAGTGATGAAAAATCAGCTTGAACATGTGCATTTAATTAAAGATGTATGCATTTTAAACTATTTATAGCAAAAATTAAATATTTAGGTTCATTGCTTGCCATAGTAACTGAAATAGTTGTCTTAAGGAAAATCTAATCTAATTTTGATTAATTAATAAACAAAACCACTTGTAATTGAGAAAGAAGTTTGCAAACTATCATCATATCATATAAATAAATAGTTAATCAAGTTCGTCATAAATGGGTATTATACTAAAAACATATCTTATAATGATTACAAGAGAGCCAACAAATATTTGTCAAAGTTGCGTTACCTACCACTCTCGCCGCCTTGGTTTGTGCACTGTGAGTATTGATACTCAACGGTTCGAACGCAACCTTAAGTGCTCTCCCGGTTTAATCTCTCTCTTACTCTCTTTTTGTCGCGTTGTTGTTTTTGGCGCTCGACTGGTTGCGGCTCGACTTGTTGGGGCTAGCATTCAGTGTCGTGTATGCATTCGAACCGATTCGTTGTGGCGAGAGCAGCATTTACAAAGCGCGTATAGTCGAGACGGCAGCGTGTAGCAAAACTTCAGTCGTGTGTTTTGTTGGTGTCTGATGAAGAAGCCAAGTGCAAAGCAAAATTGAATAATTTTTTAGTGTGTGCGCGTGTGTGAGTGAGTGAGTGAGTGTGTATGCGTGCTTTGGTATTCGTATTCGTAATTGTATTCGTTTTATTTGCTTGCCCTGCCAAAAATATAAAGTTTGATATCAAAATCTAAACGGCAAAGCAAACGTGCATAACAGTTAGTGAAGGGAATATGGTGAATACAGCAAGGAGCTGAATCAGCGATTGTACTGCTATTTTTGGAGCAATTAGCAAAGAAAAACAACGGCAACAACAACAAAATCAACGCAACTTAAAAACCGTGCCGTGCCGGCTGCTGCGCCGCTGCGTCTGTGAAAAACAACAGCAGAAAGAAGAAGAAGCACAACAACTGTTACGTCGTTGGTCGGCGGATTTGCATAAATATGTGAGGCTGCCCGTTTCTGCTGCACCCATTGCGTTCGCCGAGCTCTTTCTTTTTTCAAGTGTCAAAAATACAACAACAACAACAAAAATCGCAAATTGCGCAAAATTGTTCAAATTTTGTTTTTGTCCTCGATTTCTGGCTATTCTCAGCATTTTGCGTTTTGCATTTGTGTTTGTGGGTGTGTGTGCGAGTTCAAACAGTGTGAACGCAATGGCGTTCAGCCCTCTGCATCAACGCTGAGCTGCGCTCAAAGCTCAAAAGCTTTACGACGCGCTCGTCAACAGATTCTAAACTGTAAACGCGAAAGCAGCTGAGCAAAAATCCAACACAATTACAAAATGTCAACTTCAACGATAACAGCAACAACAACAGTGTCAGCAGCAGCAGCGACGTCGATTTCGGCTGCGACGCCCCCGCCAACAGCGAGCGGTGGACGCGTCGCCGACTGTCGTAAATTCTCACCAAATATATTCAACAAGAGCAAATGCAGCCATTGTTTTCGTCAGCGAGAGGAGCACAGCGCCGCTGCCTTGGAATGCAATAGGGTGAGTGATCGTTTGGTTGTATGCTGAGGGGATGGGTACGGCATCAGGGGAAGAGAATAGTCGCGAAGGGGAGAGAGAACAGTTCGACTAGTTGCGCAGATTAATATATAGAAATTTGGGGCTTCATACAAAAGTAGATCTCTAACTGCGAAACATGTGTGTGTGCGTGTGTGTGGACCCTCTCTCTCTCTTACTTTGTCTTTCGCTCTCTCTCAATCTGATTGTGTAAATTTATTGTTAGATGCAGTTTGTATATCTTGTAGGTTGTTTTTATAGACTTCGAGCATGGTCCATAATGCTTTTCCTATGTTTGATCAAATGGGATTCCCATCTGTCTACTATTTCTACTCCAAATTTCGGTTTATAAATACACAACTTTTGAATGATTTTCGAGAGTGGAATATAAAGTGTAGATCCGACTGCGCAATACTCTGTTTACAGTATTGTAGCATAGAAAATGCAAATCAATTTTATTTTAAATCAATTAAATCAATGTTTTCTATATTTTAAATATTGGTAATTGCCAAAAATCGCTAGTTAAATATTGAAGCCATGTTATTGTGATTCAAAACTTTATTGAGTGATCGCCAAATTGATTGTTCATCAACGTTATCATATAAGTTTTTGGTTTTGATATTCTGTGTGCCCAGTTTTAAAGATTTTTCTACACAGCTCGATCTTTTCGACTTTCACAAAAAGCTGATATTTTCCTTGGCCCACGTACATACATAATATTAAAAACGAAGCTATTATGTTTATTAAATACAAATTCCAGCATGTATTAAAATAATAATAATAAACGAATCACGGCATAAAAACAGATTTCGGTTCGTTTGAGATTTTCGTTGACTGTGCGACAAAACGCTTTTCACTTTTTCTAGCGCTCAAAGAAATGTTGGGCATTGTGGATTTTATGTTTCTATGCTTTGATTGGTTTTTGTTATTTTAATTAGTTTTTAGTGCCATATTCCCACCATCCGTTAATTCTAAGAAATGACCATCGAGAAACAAGAAAGGGAGAGTTTTTTTATGCTGCCGCTTTTCTTATGTAGTTTGTCTTGAAAACATCTTTGTGTATATACAAACACCTCTAAACGAGGTAAAAATCTAGTGGCGAAAGCAAATTCTATCCCCAAAATGTCTGATATCACACATTGTTGCGAAAGATATTTAATATATCATATGTTCATGAGAGGAAATTAAATAAAATAATATTATTTATTTATTCTTTTGATTCAAGATTAAAATAACAAAACATGTAGCCAAAATAATTATTTGAATTTTTGGTAAACTATCCTAATCTACAAATAGTAATAACATTTCTAATTTCAGTTGAAAATAGATTAAACAAATGCTTTTAAGTGATTTTATGAAATTTTAATTTTACGACTTCTTCTAATCCTAATCAAAAGAAACACTGAAAAGGAACCCAACCTTTTCTTGTGTGATGCCCATTAAAAAACCACACATCTATCGGTGTATTTCATAATTCTTTAGCAACCCTATATTGAAACAGTTGTTTAAAAGAGCTGTTGACTCAAATGAGTTTTTTCTTGAGTAGGGCTGGGTATATGTTTACTTCAGACGCACATAAATAAATAAAATATCTGGTTATTTGTAAGTTAAAATAACAAACCTGACGAACTATGGATCAACAACATCAGTATAAATAAAATAATCGGTAATTTTTTTTCGAGAACTCCCCAGGTTGCACGAGCTGCCAGGTTTCACGGCTGTCGAGATGAGATAATGGCCTCGGGGTCTATGACTTCCTCCATGGTAGCCGACAATTGTTGTGCTGCTGTGCTAATTTCTGGGGGTCGTTCGCCGATTCTGTTCGAGTCGGAGGCGATGTGCTACTCTCGTGAAGTGTTCTACTCATGGACACGTTTAAAGCGTTTGGCTAACAGCTTTTTTTCTGTGGCAAAATTGATTTCTACACTTAGCCCACAAAACCATTTCGTTTGGCTGCAAATCCAACAGCCGCGAGGCTTTTATAAACTGTAGTTCACATCAATTAAAATAATGCCAATTGCCGCAAACCAAAAGAGCAAAATGTATTTACGGCTTTTCAACTTTACGACACACAAAATTAATTGTGGCCCAGAAACAAACACGAGCGACAACAAATTTCAAAACATCTCTCCACAGATACTCAAAACAATAAAAAACTGCACACGAGAATAGCGACAGAAGACAATTTGGGTCATTTTCTAAAAATAGGTTCAGTTCAAAAAGAAATTAGAGAATATTAATAAATGACCTGACGCAAAGATCAATTAACGCTGAAAATTATAAGAAAGTCAACAAGACCAAATAAAAAACGTTGTACTAAAGTCCAGTAGTTATTGTAGAATTGAACTAGAGATCAATTCAATATTTATACAAGCATCTAATATTGCTCTAGTTGGGTACGCAGGACTTGAAGATACCCCGAATATATTTTTAAACTGATACACATATATGTTTGTGTGTATGCACATGAAAGTTTTTTTTTAACTTTCTTTAATTTAACCGTAGGTTTTCTATATAAACTTCAATATTTCTTAACCGATATTGATTAAAAGTTATTGTGGTGTTGTATATTCAAATACCCATTTGAAACATCTTAGCTCTTTGTGAATTTGTAGATTCTTTTATCAATTTTAGATAAACATCAAGAGTTATCGATCATTTGAAACAAACTTGATCTGCGTGTGTCATGGACAAGGGCATATTCGAAAAGTCTCTAGCTCTTATAGTTTCCCAGATATGGAGACATATTTTAATTGTTTTCCCCACATTTTCAATGGGTTTCCGGTAAATGAAAAAAAAAACATATAATTATAAAGAGTAGACATATTTAAAATTTGTTAATTCATTAGATCTACGAGATCTGGTTAAACTTTTATTTTCTTGTTTAATCATTTAACAAGACCTATTGATTTCCTCTCTATCTAAGTTCTTTAAAAGTTACCAGCACAATGTCAAAGTTATTATGTCATCTTCTGAATTATATACTCTATCGTGTACGTCCCGGGCAACGGCATGAATAAAAATAGATGTCGCAGGTCTTTCGTTCGAGCTTAGCTGCAATTAGAAGGCGTTCGCCGCAGCTGCATCTTTGTTGTTGGGCGACGGGTTGCCAACGTCTCTTAGCGGGGAGCTTCGGCCTTATGCGGTTAATCACCTAGACGAGCGACCTCAGACCAGACCAGACCAGACCCTAGGCGATGGGCACCGGCACTCGCACTCACACTGGCACTGGCGCTGGGACTGGGACTGGGACTAGGGCCATCTCACCGGTCCCCCTAGACGTTTCTTCTAAATTTAGAAGCACTTTACATTTGCTTTTTTTCTTTTCACTGCCGTCGAGTTGTCTTTGTTGTTTTCGCTGTCGTCGTTTTCTTGCCTGTCGCTGTGCATAATGTGAGCATAATTGTTGCACTGCATCTGCATCTAAATCTGAATGCTTCAAAGTTGCCCCAACACGACTCTCGAATTACCCAGGCGGACCACCTATAGCTGACAGTCAACGGTGGCGGCGAAAGAGAACCACTTCTAAGACCTCTCCTCAAAAGGGTATAAAGCTCGTTGAAGTGTGAAACCTTGGCAAACTTTTCATTCATTCATCTGCACCAATGAGTTCCACTTTGATTTGTTCATTTCAATCATTGCAATTGCAATTGCAACGAATATTGCGACACTAAAGCTTTCATTATGATGGCTGATCATTATCGGCGATTGCGGAATGATGAGTTCGGGTTGTCAGCAGGTCAAAGGCTGTCCTCGTGACTGGGCAGTGATCAACCTCCAGGTCAACATCTCAGCCACCATTTGTCCCTTAGTCCAGTTTGGGACAGAGGGGGCTAACAGGTTAGAGTTAAAGGGTAAAGCATTTGTGATTATTACTAATCTAGCATACGAATTAATGTATTCGAAAACAAATATAAAAATAAATAACATGCATTTTTTTGGAAATCATAATTCTAATATATTTCAAACCCGCATCTAAAGACACGACATTGGTTTTAACCGTGAACCGAACCATTGACAATTTTTATTTTTATTTACAGCCGTGAATCTCGCATATATCAATTGCATTTTGAAGCTGTAATTATTAAGTAAATTAAAATAATTCGTATACTTATATAGCGAAATTTAATATTGGAATACAATAAACTGTAGTTTGCATTAAATAAATTTTACGTTCTCTATTATATTGATGAAAAACGAAGTTCTTAAATATTTTATTCGGTAATAAAAAAAATGTTTTTGTAGTGAAATTTTCTACTTTGGCTAAAAATCTCAATGGCTAGTTTGTTGTATGATGCCATTTCTCACATGTTGACGTTAATTTGGTTCCACTGTACTCGTTGTCACTGGCCATTGTTTTTGTGTTTGCTAGTCGGACATCCAACGTTGTTGCCTATCCCCAAAAAGATCTCAATTGATCCCCGGGGTGTTATTGAGCTATTGGCAGCACGCCAGCATCAGCTGGACTTTGGTTCTGCGCAGTGTCCGTTCTATCCTCGCTCTTCTCTTCTCTTTCTATCTGCCTTCCTTTTTTGCTCCTCTATTGCCCTTTGAGATCCGTGGGCCATTCAGTTCAGCTTTCTGTGCTGTTGTTTGTCAGCTAGATATACACATAATAAATATTACCTTTAGCCACCTTCCAGGCGACACGGCAGTCCTCTTCGGTGTGTGTGTGTGTGTGTGTGTATGTCTGTCTTTGTGCAAAAGAATTAGTGTGTATTTGTGTGTGCCTTGAAGTTTGCTTTGGCCTCTCTGCACGACGTGCTCAAGTGAACTTTGTTGTTGCTGCAGCGTTGATTGATTGTTTGGCTTCAAAGTTGTTGTTGTTTTTCGTTGTTGTTCCTTGAAGTGGGCGTGTTGCGCGCTGTTGTTGTGCGGATATTTGCATTTTTCTAGGTTAATTAGCTAGCCAGGTGCATTGAACTTTAACTGTTGGCCCACCAAGAAAGCGCCAGGCACATTTTTGTGCTTTTGGGGTCATCTTTCAGCTGGTGTATATTTTATCTAAGTATCTACACGATAAAGAAACACCAAAGTCAACAATGTTGAAAGATAAACTGTGACCAAGTCGATATTGTGTGCAGTTGTGCAAACAAACTAACAAAAGAAACAGATACGCTGATAAACGAACTACAAAACAGACAGCCGACTACCGCCAGATACCGCCAGATACTCACGGTAACTACTTCAGGCGTTGGCTTCTAAGCGCTATCCTCAGATAAGATACAACTTTTGCTTTGTGCTTTTGTATTCTTATCTGCAACTTATGAGGTTCCTGTTCTTGCTTCGTATTTGATGGTTGTGTTATGTTCCTGCTGCAATTAGCAAAGGTTTTAGCCCCAACTCCGACTTTATCTTCGAATATGGCTTTATCTCAACTGGATTTTCGCATGTGTTTTTTTTTTCATCTCTTTTTTATTGCATGCCATATAGCAATTATCAACCTGAACCTGCTGTCACTCAAAATGAGCAAGGTTGCTACAGACAATGGCCAGGGTTGCCAACTTTGTAAAACTGACAGCTGCTTCGGGCTGGCAACCTTATCACGCCACACGAAAAACAAATCATCAATCAAATCAACAGCCAGCCGACAACTCTACAACAATGCAAAAGCCCAGTTAAATCAGCTTCTTAGCGTCAACAACTTTATCTTTGCTTTGGCTTTTCCATGGGTATTAGATCTCATCAAAAGAACCAAACCGACAACTAGCAGCGAGCAGCTCAGCTGAGTTTTAAGTTAGTTCATAGATCATGTATTCTGATTTTACAGTCAGTTTAATTGTCTCTTCTGTTATCATTGTTGTCATTCTCAAAACTAGTTTCAATACCAAAAAAAAAATTGGTATTTGAGAATTAATCATGTCCGTAATCAAGGATTTTGAAATTTGAACATTAAACCCAAACACATTCGCATCTGAAAAATTATATATAATATGTCACATAGTGTCTAAAAATCACTTATAAAAGAATAACAGCTACACCCTTATTAGTTTATTCAAAATTATATAAAAATAAATTATATAAAGTAATTTACTACGATATTAAGTACACATTAAATACGTATAGACTATTAAATTATTAGCAACTCAAAGCATTTATTTTTGATATGCACAGAAAAACTTTATTAAAACCAAATTCTGGATAGTTTCTTTCAGTTTTTACATTCAAAATTAATTGATAATATTTATTGTTTCGGAACTGCGCACAACTGCTTTCAAAACTTATCCAGTATTTCTAACCCGCACCCATTTGCACTTGTTGCCGCATGATGCAATGATTGTGCGGCTTTGTAGATCATGATCATCAGATATAAAGGCAACAAAAACAAAAAAAAAAACATTTAGTCCTCTACATGGCGTCAATTTTATTGTGATCTTAGCTATTTCTCTCGCTTTCCGGGCTCGGCGACATTCTGCTGCATAATTGAATTCCTATTCTTATTTCGCGCCATTTTTTTTTGCTTCTCAGTCGACATCAGCTTTTCCCGAGGCTGTGGCACGGGGTGGTTTGGCTGGCGATTAAGTTTTCTTCTGCGCGAAAGCCGCTGAGTTATGGCATCATATAAACTTGGTCTGGACTGGCTTTGACTTCTACTGCTGGATGAAATAATGCCAGCGGCTGTAGATGGCCAGAGATTGCGAGGTCGGCATTTCTTGAAATAATAATGACGTGTTAAGAAGGGCATCTTGATGCCACAATGGTTAGTTTATAATTATGATACTGGTACGGCCTCAGAAGTTATTTCCTTCGGTGAAAACTTATTACGCGGCCATTGAAACTTAAATTACCGTTTAATTGAAAAGCGATAAACGCTTTCAACAGCTCGGCTAAATTTTCCAGCCAACTTATATAAAATCAAACAGGTATTCGAGAAATATACTTATCTTATTTATTCTGCAAACTCATTCAATTCCATTGATAGAACAACAAAAACTCACTTTGCCAATTTGTTTGACTTTGGACGAGACGAACAATCGAGCGACGAGCGTCTCGGTTATATCTCAGCTTAGCTTCTTATGTGGCCGATATGTAAATTTATATGTTGCCTGATGTTTTTTTGTTCTTGTTTTTTTACGGTCAAGGTAAGTGAGCTTTGGAGCTATCGACGGACGGAGACCGAAAACCGAGGCAGGTGACGGGCCAAGTTCTGCACATGGATTAACACTTCCAGGAAGAAGTATCGTTTTCGCTTTTTGTTGTTGTTATTGTTGTTGTTGCTATTGCCTCTGCTTGGTATTCACTGACAAGACAGATAAATCATCTGAAAAAGCACCGCTTTGGCAGTCTAGCTTTTGATTAGGTTTTTGTTTTTATCGTGGTTTTGTTGTTGTTGCTTGGAATGCGTAAAATGTTTTGCGATTGGGGCTTTTGTTGTTTTCTCGAGTTCTTCGAAGACATTTGGCATATCGAATGAATAAAGCTGAAGTTTGGTTTATCTGATTGGGACGTGCCCAGCACAGTGGGATAAATATTTCAAGATGCCATTCCAGTTCTCAGATCACTCAAAACAGTCAAGACATCCAGCGACAAATAATATTTCATAAATGTATGTGTATATGCTATAAAACTTGCCAATTACCGTCTCAAAATAGACAAAATGAACAGAGACCACAGTGCAGACAATGCTTTTATTTACAACCAATAATTTAGGCAGCCCCCACAACAACAACAACGACAACAACACATTCTAAATTATGTAGGTGGACACGATAATTTCGTTTTGCAGACACCGACACTTCAAACAAAGACTCAGAGCCAGGGAGCCCCAAGGTTTACCCCAGTCGAACCAGACGAATCAAAAACAGATTTCCAAGTCGCGCCCAAAAAATAGCGGCAGTCTCTGCCCTCCGGCGCATTTTATTTAAATAAAATAAATTTGTTGCCTGCTGCCCAAAAACAGCGCAAACTGCAATTACTGTAAACTTGCACACATACACGATGGATCACCGGAGCACTGGAGCGGCAGAAAGGGGTGCAGATTTAGACATATAGACATATAGCAGCAGTATTGGGCGTAAATGGCCATTGCCCCAGAGATACCAGAGAGTCTATCGAAAGCGAAAATACCTTCTTACTGCTTTCGAAGGCCTATATGAGAAGGGCTATTTAGAAACTTGGTATCGAATAATTTGTGAAAACGGTTGTTATATTCCCATTAAATCAATTTAAATTTTCACAAAATTATGAGCTCGAAATCAACTATTTATTTCTTGTGCACTTTCATTGGAAAAGCCTTATTGTTATCTCTCTAACATATCATGCACACATGTTTACACTTTTGTTCCTATCTTTTACATATATCAAATCGCTCTCAGGACTTATAAATAGGTGCACACTTGGTGTCATATTGGTTTAGCTCATCTGACATTATCGCCATATCAGTGCTTCGTGACACACATTCAATTAATAGATGTTCATGTTAGGAGCAGACAGACAATTTTAGAATTTTTATCTCAGTTTTTATAATTGTTACTAGACTGCAATTGATACTTTTATCCTTTTTTCCATGTTTTGAATTTAAATGTACTTTCCAACTGTTTAATAGATTATGGTTAGGAATTGATGTTCATAGAGTATTTCAATTGCTTTTACATTATTGACCGTCTTTGGTTTCCGATTTAATGCAATTATACAATCTTGTGAATGCAGTTTTAAGGATAAAGATAAACTGCACTAGATGAAACTGTAAATTTAACAGGTATTCCTAAGCAGCGTGCTTTGACAGCGGGTGGGTGGTGGTGCGTATACGAATCCCAATCCCCTAACGCCTCTGATATTTTATCCACCTCCTACAATGTTTAAGTGTGTCTTCGATTTGTTTGGCTCTTGTACGTGGGTGGAAGTCAAATGTGGCGAAGGCTGCTGCCGTTGCTGGCTGGCGACAAAAACAGCTATAAACAAATAACTATGCCACTGCCGATGGCTGTTGCTTTGACTGCGACTGCGACTGTGACTCTGTCTATTTGCTTTGACTGTGTATGCATGGCCTAAGCGAGCTCCACGCGAGCAGATCATGCACAGTTGAATGTGGTTCAGACAGACTATGTGGCACGCTAGACACACCCAAAACTGAAGCGAACCCATGGAAATTAGTGTGCATGAGTTGGAGTGGAGTGCAGTGGAGTGGAGAGCGCAGTTTGGCGACGAGGAATTCGGCTCATGAAATATTTAGGTGCTTGCCGTATTTGAGCACGTCTTGCATAATTTGTACGTTTGTACTTTTAATTAAAGATATTTGAGATATAGTACTTCTTGTTTGCTCATATTTGGCCAGCGATCGCAGCAACGAATCGACATTGCGTTGCGGTACCACCTGATTTTAAAAAAGCTCACTATAAGAACTTTAGCAGCGATCCCAGGGTCACTTGAGGTCAACAACAGTCAATCTACGGCCATTATTAGCCTTTGTTAAGTCGTATTAAACAAGCCCAATTTGCACATGTGTTTTATTTATCTTTTTGGCCAAGGTATTGAACAAACTTAAAGCATTTTGTAAATTTATTGGCCATTTGGCTTGACTTACACAAATAATAGAAAAGATCTTTTTCTGCTAATAATAGAAAAGATCTTTTTGTTGCTGAGATAGGTTAATGGATTTTCATGTTTTCAAATTAGTAAGTTTAATTCTGATTATTCTATTTGCCTTCGGGGGTTCCTTTTAGCTTTAAAACGTGCTGCGCTGTTTTATATTTTTTACTAATATATTTTTCTCTATTTCTTTTTTTTAGGTATGTATGCACTGCGTCAATTTGTAGATTCTTAAACTTTGGATAAGTGTTCCAAACACTTAAATAATCGGCTTGTATCACTCTCTTAAATTATAATACATTAACTGATTTAATTTATTTGGTAATTCAAATATTTGTAAGATCAATATTTGACTACAATATGTATGAAACATAGATTATATAGTTGCAAAAAAATAATAGCACCACCGCCAAAAGTAATTTTTAAATAGTTGAAAAACCCACATTTTTAACGTTAAGAAAACTTTGAGCACATTTTTAGAAATGGAAAACTAAAAAAAATACGTCGCTTAATAAAAATTGCGAAAGTCTATATCTGAATTAGTTTGAGAGCTAGTTACACAAAATTTTAAATGTAGATGATCACTCCCACTCCTCCTTCTTTGGGTTTTTCGAAATTCTGTTTGTCAATGGTGTCACAATTCTGATTTAAATTGCTTTACACTATGAGCAGAGTATTGCGCAGTTGGTTACACCCGGCCGCAATGGTCTTAATTGTGTATTTTAATTTTTATGTCAATAAAATTTAATTCAATTATGTCGACTGTCCAAACAGTTAAACGTGCGCCGAAGATTAAGGAAACGCCCACATACACATACACGAAGTCGAATTATAAAAGTCGAACGATGAAGATTGTGGTTGTTTCTGAAGTTAGTGTGTTGGTGTTGTTTTGGCTAAGCGTATAGGCTGACGACACACATGAGTACTTTTTTGTATCAGTGTAAGAGTCTGAAGTTAGGGAAAACTGTGCCAAAGTTGTTTGGTATCTCTACAGCTTATTTTGGGTATTTTTTCTTTACTACAGGTTTGTGCGTTCTTCGAACACACAGCCATTTAACTGTTTATCATCATGCTGCGAATTTCACGTTCTGTTCGTCGTGTTTACATTTTCGCCACGTTATCACTTATTAACCCACTTCCGGCAGCAGCGAAAAGAAATTAATTTGCAATGGCAAACAATAAAATTTAAAGAAGAAGAGGAAAAGAAAATAATATAGAAAACAGCAAAAACTGTAAAAACAATTTACAGAACCTAGAAAAAATCATAAATCATCACGGCAAATTGGGCTAATGTCGCTTCGTGTGAAAGTCGCTTCGCCGACATGCCTCATTGCCTCTCTCGTATTTTCCCGCAAATTAAGTTATTTTCATTAAATTAATCTAATTATTTTGCATTTAACATACATTCCTCGCGGGTCTCTCCGCCGGCTGCACACCTTCCATTTCACCTTGCTGCTAAATCGATTGTTAATTAAACTGCACCACACACGACGCAGCTTTTCATTACGTTAAATTCATTTTCCTTTCAGTTGACAAATGCGGCAGCAACAACAAAACTAAACTCGCACATGTCCACGAGCTTAGGTTGATCCATGTGTGTCTGTATGCGTGAATGTACACATGTATGTATTTGGCCTACTTTATTTCCATTCCATTCGTTGGTGGAACTGGCCTGTTGAGGCAACAAGAAGAAAACAATAAATACTTTTAACATGTTAAAATTTAAATACCCTTCTTTTTCTTCATTGATCGCATATTATATTATGAAAGTGTATAAATATTATTTCATATAGTAATATGTATAAAAACTTTTCGTTTTTAAATCGCAATATTTCGATTTATTCAATATTTTTGTTTATTGGGCCTTTTGGGCCGATGTTGTCCTTCTTTTTCTTCATTGATTGCGTATTATGATATTATAATTTCATATACTAATATGATTTCTATTCAAAATTAAAAACTTACTCTTTTGAGTATTCTTGTCAAAACGCATATAATAATATGCTATTTATTCAGAATTAAAAACTTACTCTTTTTGTTTTTTATTATGATTATTCTTGTCAAAACGCAAATTATGTTTTTTTGTAATTCACAATATTTATGTTTGTTGGCGTTTTTAGCCGTAGTTAGAATATATATTTCCAACATACAAATAATCCCAGTTTATATCACAACTATCGAAGTGCCTCCAAGCGCAAGTAAATATGGTATTTGCGTAACCAATTTGGATAGGGTATATAAAATGTGTTATGAGCATTGGTAATTGTAACTTTTAAAAATCAATTCTCATTGTTTTTCTGTGTTCATTAGAGTCGCATTTGAAGTCGCTTTTGGCTATTGACAAGGTCTAGGTGCAGCCTCTGGGACAGACGCTCGGACAAACAGACAGCTCTGGAGCATTGGACAATTGATTGCTTTACAGATTTCAATTTGAATTTGTATTTACTTTGGACTGGCTGTCATTCAGATTTCTTTCACAGTACTCACACGCGCAGACAACGTCATTGGCACAGTGAATATACGAATGTGAGTACGGAAAGTCTGAGCGCGGTTCATGGCAATTCACACAATTTGGTTCGAACTACGTCCGTTTCTGATTTCTTAACCAAGTATCTTTGTTTAAAGAAAGTGCAGTAGCCACCTTAATCTTGAGCTTCACTTTTCTTTTTCTTTATTTGGGTTTATTCTTATTTTTGTGTTGGTAAACAAAACAAAAACCAAAAGTACAAACAGCATCCAACTTCCGTTGCAGGGTTCTGTTTTTATGTTTGCTGCCAAAATCAAATAATTATCTTTGAAGGCTACTGTGGGGCATCAAAATGAGCGTAAAACAACACAACAGATACAGGTTCAACTACTTAAGGCATGATCAAACTACGAAGTATCTACAGATCGTTTGCTGAGCATAGGAATCAATTTTGTTGCGGGTAAATTACTTTGATTTGATTTGTGAAGTTGCCGGGACTTGGACTGAGTCATGGATGGGGGGAATCGCTGTGAGAATAAGATTGAGAATGGGGAGTCTACTTGAAGCATCTTTCATGTACCGTTGGCGCCCTTTGCTGGCAATTCTCGCCCGTCTTCAACGTGATCATCGAAATCGACATCGGCATCAACAGTCATTTTCGAAGCTGTTGCTAAGTTGCGTGTGTTTTCGTGAGTGTGTGTTAATGTGTGCGTGTGTTTATGTTTATGTGCATATATGTGTGTGTGTGTGTGTATCTGTGTGAAGTAATCGGTAGTTGCGACTCAAGCCGCAGAGCAGCTCAGGCTCTGGCTCTGGCTCTGGCTTTGGCTCTGACTCCGGCTCTGTCGCTGACTCTGGCCTCAAATGTGGTTGTAAGTATTCTTCTCGTTCTCCACTCTGCGAAAGGTTGTTGAACTTGCTGTACAACTTGGTTTCAATTTTGTTCCCTCAATCAGTTGCCTGTTCTTTGGCTTTTGTGCCCGTTTTGCGGCCGTCCGTCGTCTCGTTTCCCTCATTTGCCCATCTTACGGCCCGTACAATGAGTTCTATTATAGAAAATTATATTATTATTATGTACTCCACTCGCTCTTAGGCTTTGTTTGCGCACACATTTTTACTGTTATTCCACACAGCGCTCGTGTTTTCCTTCTCTTCTATGCAAATTCTTATCTCCAAACTACAATAACCTCAACTTGTAAGCAGCTATATTTAAATTTAAATGGGCAAAATATAATAAGAGAGCTGCAACTGATTACTACTCTCAGGTTGCCTTTTATAAGGACAATGAATTACCGTCAAATTGTATTAAGTTAGTAAAAAATTAGTTGCCTGCATGTTCAAAATCATTAAAATCGATTTGTATCCGTATAAATAAAGCGGGGCAAGGTATTGCAAAAAAGTATAAACTTTTTTTGCATATGGCTTGTGAAAATCTAGTAGAGAAATAGAAAAGTTTAAGCCTCGCTAAGTTCATACAAAATACAGGGGTAAATCAACTTAGCTCGTTGTTCTGATCAATAATATATACACTCTATGCGGTCGGAGATGCTTTCTTCTGCCTTTTACATACATTTGTATTAAACCATTATGCAATTTTTATCTTCTACTGAATGGGTTCAGGGTGTTAGGGTTTGTGTAGTCATTTGTCCCTAAATCCATTCAAATTGGGTAAAATCATAAAATTAACATTAATATTCATTTTTTTTTTTAAACCTTTTGGTGTGCACTTAATGCACTTAAAGCATTCCCTAAAGGCTACCCTGTTTTTGGACCCTAATTGTTGCTGAAGTTAATTAAAAACGTGACGCTATTTGACCTTTTAGGTTAATATTTGAACCCAGTACCCACTGAAAATATGCGAAAATAGATTTTGCGCAAAAGTGTGCAACAGACTCCATTCTTGATCAGACAATGGTCTTCGTCATCTAACTTCAACACACAGACAGATAGTCTGTAATTATAGAGTTTCAATTAGAATTTTATATTAGTTAATATAATTTCAATTTCAATTTTTGTGAAATGTTTATGCAAAAAAAGCTAAATTTTTATAAAAACTAATCAGGTTCTATACGAAGATATTCAATATTTGCGTGTTCTTGGGTATGGATGTATTGAGGTATGAATGTTTGTTAGGTAGCTCAGAGTTTGGTCAAGTCGAGTACACACTTGCAGGCAAGTAAAATTAATATCTATTTAAACATATATTACCATCTTTTTAAGAAATAAATAATTAAGAATATGACTTGTAAATTTTACTTTATTTCTGAAATGTTGAACCTTGCGGATAATTTTAGTTTTTAAAAGTATATTAAAGGAACTCAAGGTTTACAAATAAAGTAATGGTTAAGCAATAGTGCGTTTATTATGTTATTGTTGACTAAGAAGTGAACTATTCTGGCTGCATTGGCACATACCGATTTGGGGCTAGCTGAGCACGTGTGTGCCCCTTCGACTTTTTTATTCGACACTTTTAGCAGGTCGTGTCAATAAATCATCTGTTGCTTTCTTGTAACTCGGCCCTAGCCTCTCCACACACAGAACTGACTTTTCATGGCAATAAATCAAATGTTTGCGCCCGTCTCTTGCTATTAATTGCATTGGCATTGCGCAGAATATTGTATAAAATGTTTATCAGTATAAATAAAATACAAAATGCATAAATTATTTGCTGCTAAAAAGCAAATGCCATAAATATCTGTTGTGTGGCATTGTGGGAATAAATGCAACTTTTTTACGCCTGCTTCGCTCAATTGTGTTACTGTATGTGTAGTTTGTTCGTGTCAATTGGCTGAATTCATTGATCAGTCGACCAGCTGACTAGTTGACTTATTGACCGGCTGGCATTTTCTTAGTCACAGTATATATGGAGGAAAACTGGTAAATTTGATATGTAGATAAGAATTACTTTGTTAGCATTGAAGATTCGAGTTAAGCATTGGGAATCCACATTTTCGATTAAGTTAACTACTAACTAATTTGGAAAGACAATTAATGTGTAGAAACCAGTTTGTTTTTTTTTTTTTTGTATTTTCAGCTAAATTATGCAAAACTAACAACTTACTATTATTAAATCTATTTTTAAACATACGGATGTATGCTTCAATAAGATTCAATAATTGTTAATTGGAAACAATAAATTTAAATGTTCATACTACCGTCTGAAAGCCAAGTTAGAGTACTCATTGTTGTTATCGATCATTTTCGTTTTTTTTGCCCGATCTTTTGACCACATTGCGAAAACTTTAGGATTAAGAGTATTTATGATTTTGGATAAAAATCCCATATATTTCAAATATCAAAGAAAGTTTAGTTTAGTTTAGAACTAATACTGAGTAAATCAGCTTAAGGCACACTCAGTTGAAACAAATGTAATGACAGCTTGTAGATGTGATTAGAGTATATTATATTCGAGTCCTTATTTAAATTAGGTTTATTATTATTTTGCTAATGGAACAGTTACGCCGCAATTTCAGCCATTTTAGCCCATTTAAAGTCACAATGACGCAAATGCTGCTCATTAAATTACAAGGCCACTTTACCTTTGTGCCAGTTTTCTAGTTCAGCAGATCGAAACACGTTAACAAGTGTAACATTGGCAATTAGTTATACAATTGGCAAGAACAGCGAGCGTGAAGACGCCAAGCGCCAGTCGGCAACCTCGCAGCAGTTGGGGGCACTGACCAAAACAAAGAGCAGAGAAGAAAAGGAAAAGAAAAGAAAACCCTACTCCTCAAATGACAAGCAAATGTTATGTAATGTTGGAAAATTGTCGTTAACTGTCTTGCCTAATTTTATTTTCCGCACTGCTAACGACGCCCTGAAATAGGAACAGCCTGCGTGTTCATACTTCAAAGATTATGTGAGTTTGATTATGTTTGTTTTCCACTTCATTAAATCGGGCGACGAGTCTTTTGGCTCTGGCAATGCCCATGGGGCATGCATATGTTATGTAATTTCCTCAAAATTTTAACTACTTTGTGTGTATTTTCAGTATTTTATGTATTTTGTTTTCGTATTTCATTTTCGGTATTTGTTTATTTGCCTGCTTTGCATTCAAACGCGCTTTCCCGGTGTTTTTGTTTAGCTTTGCCATTATTTTGACTTTATTATTTAATCAAATGCATTGTGCAGCAGCTTAAAGAGCGCGGCGTGGGAGGGGGAGTAGCAATGATTTTTGGCTCTTGGCTTTGTGTTCATTCACTTTTACTTTATTGCCAGTCATCATAATACTCTTGAAAATCAAAAGTATTATGAATTTTTGATTAAAACAGGAAGCGGCACACCTGAATTTTCTATACATCATATCATCGTGATTAAGCAACCGCATTTATGAATCAACAATATATTTTAGAACTCAACAATGTTCTTTTAATCAGTCATCAACAATTGTACATTACTTTGTACTAAATAAAAACTAACGATAGAGCATTAAATGTCTGCTTGCATTTATATAAGCATAGACATAAGTATTCCCATTTCAGTTAACCGTTGTAGTCCGATTCCAATTCGAATTTCCAGGCCGAGGTCACGATCTCAGCGCAGCGTAAAGTGTGTCAGGGCGGGTGTGATGAGTGCGTGGTCTTCTTTGGTCTCTGCCCCAACACCAGGCGCTATCTAAAGCGGAGCGAAACAATTGTTGGGCTGCTTAGAGCCGCGGAAACGTCGCCGTGACCCATTTTGGGGAACACCCACTGATCGCTGTTTCGGCGGACGCAGCGCTTTTGAAATGAGTTTTGGGCTTTTACTTTTTGCCCAAATTTGGCTGCAACGTGTACCTGCAGTTAATTAGCTCTAATAAGACCAATGAAGTCGACGTTGAAGTTGTTACCATTACCATTTACATTTCAGTTTGTGTTTGTGTTTCTGTTTCTATTTCTGCAACTGTGACTGTGACTGTTGTTATATTGTTATAACCAATGCATTGATAATTAGCTATTTAAACCTTTCGCCACTGCACTTTCACATGCAATGAATGAGTTATTGAATTACAGCCGCTGACTTATGTAGGTGCAATAAATAATAGCAATGCATTCACCATTGTTAAGCATGGCATGTCCATATTTGTAGTACCTCTCGGAACGACAAAACATGCGATATTTGCATGTTCAGTTTTAAACCGGCTAATAAAAAGTACGTAATTATCAGATGAATTCCATTGAATATCTCTAGCTAGATATGTAAAGAAAACCAAAGGTATAAATCGTTTTTTTATTTATATTAATAAAACTGGGCAATATAGAATTTAAAGCTAAAAAGTTTAGGTCTCTAGCTTTTCTAGTTTCCAAGAAACATACAGACGGACGGTCGTACAGACGGATATGGATAGTTCGGTCGATCCTGATCAAGAATATATACACTCGTCGGAGAAGTCTCCTTCTGCTTTTTACATAGATTTATACACTCGATAGGGTCGGAGAAGTTTCCTTCTGCCTTTTACATACATTTGCACAAAAACATTATATTCTTGTTACCAATTTTCATTGCGATCTTCATTTCCTGTTTAATTTTTATTGAATGAAAGGCTTAAACTAAATTTAAGCAAAGAAAGACTTAGGGACATTTAACTACGTGATAATTATCTGATATTTGTGTTATTGCTGTTGTTCAAAGGCTGCACTGGCGGTAAACTCACAAGGTTTTTAAAAGGCAGCCCTCGAAAAATATTCAATGTTTATGTTATTTTTACGAAATAACTTATAGATAGGAAATTTTAATAACTTTCACTTCAGTTTGCCACAGTGATTGATAAATACCAAAGAAAAGCCGCCGCCTCTTTGCTAAAGTCTTGTAATCAAATCCAAAACAAAACTTGAGGCGAATTAATTAATTACTAATGCATTTAGCGGCTAGGCGCTGATAACTTCTCTCCTGCTGGGGAATAGCTATAAAAATCAAATTTAAATAAATTGAAATTTTATCTACGCCTAAATAGTTTGAAAACCTACTCAACGGGTCCCTCCCGGTTCCATTTCCCATTATTCCCTTTGCCTGTCTGCATTTCTATTTATACCTCTCTCAGTACATCTATCTATTTCGTTCTAGTTTAATAGCACTGTAAAAATATTTAATTAGAAATTATTTAAATCTTATTTTTTATGGCGGCCTTTTGAGTTTCCAAGTTTGGTAACAGTGAGATCTTTAACATGAATTAATTCGATGTAAACTAAGAAAAAAATCAAAAAAAAGGGAGTGAATTTGATTTCTATTAAAGCGTGTTTTGGTTAGAACATCAGTTTATCGCATTTCACGTTCGTATTTGCATACTAAATTTAAATGTCTGTCCAATAATGACTTTCAAGCCCTTTAACATTTTCATTGGCACCAGTGAATGTCAGTCAAAACAAATTATTCATATATATATAATATAAAAATAATGTCAACCAATTCATTTAATGTTTACAAAGATAAAGTTAGATTTTTGTCATCTACTGATTATGATATCATTTTACTTTAATTGTAAAAACTTTGCTAAAATTGTCTCACATTAGCATTAATTAGCCATGGCTAAATGGACTTATGAGTACAATAGACCTATGCGGGTATTTATTACGTTGCATTGACGTAGCCAGGCCCCGAAAAAGTTATGCAACAATGGAAGCAGTAGCATTAACAATAACAAAAGATCTTGACATACTGGCAAAAAGTTTCTCACATTAGGAAAACAGCAAGAGCGGCGAGTCTATGAGAAAAATCACACATTATCTTTTTGGAAAAATCAATAAATCAGAGCCGCAGCCAGCAAAGCAATTTTAAACAAAGCCTTCGAAAACAACAGAGGTCGTTTAGAGTACGCCAATCTGGCAGACAAAATCTTAAATATTTCGCCATGAAAAATTGCACAAATATCATTGAAAGATGTTCCTCGGCTCCCCCGTAGGCCGCAAACTGTTTTGTTTTCAGCTGCTGTACAGGTAAAATGTCAAATATGCAATAAGAAGCAGCACAAAAACAAAAACAGAAACTTGTCTTAGTGTCGTTTGCATTTTACATTGGTTTTTTTCAGCATTTTGAGGGGGCAATTGTATAATAACAACAATTACAAGATGCAAGAAATAAATGCAGTAACAATTTAAAGTACAAGCAAAAAATCACAGCCACAACATCGGCTACCAGCAACAACAACAGCACCAACAACAGCACCAACAACAACAACAACGACATCAGCAACTACAAAAAAAATCGACTGAAGGTAGTCGTTACCAGCCCCGGCTACATTTTGTCGGGCCCGACCTCACTTGACTCTTTTTCACATCGAAAACTCAAAAAAAAAAAAAAAATCAAGTGTGTTAAAAACCTGGCAGCTTAATGCTTACTTAATAAGATAGTTCCACATGTATTGAGCAAATATGTTAAAAACGCTTTGGACCTGCATTCACAGTTCCCCTCCGAGTTGCAAGACGAATTGCAAATCGGAATTCGGGTTATGTAACCGGGATGCGCTTACGCAGATAAATTGCACTTGGTGCATAATCTCTCGTAGCTTGTTGGATTTCCAATAAACATATATTTCAACATTTCTATTTCAAGGAAAATTTTAATCTAGAATTATAAGTTTTGGCCAGAAAATTAATCGGAAAATAAACCGTTGGACGCGTGTGCAAAGCTTTATGCATAAATCGCAGCTTGCAAATTTTATCTGAAAACCCGAATTGTAGATAACGAGCGTACGATTTATGAATGACAATAATTATGCCATTAAAATTCGAGATGCGGTCACGTCGCATGCGAAAATCAATTAAGCGGCCGAACATATCGTACGGATAACGTAACTCATATCTTCAGCGTTTATCTGACCGTCTGAACGACCGACCAATTTAAAGCCCCTAACACAACAGGTTCAATTTATCGCGATGCTCGCTGGAGTTGCAACGTCGCGCCGCTTACGGTAAATGTACAAAGTTATTACCAAAAGCTGACAAATTGCGATACAGGTCTTTTGCGGAAATAGAAATCCAAATTTATGCGAGCTGAGCAGGCCCGATAAGCTGCCCGCCAAAGAGCCTTCAGCTGGGCGCGACCCAGTCAACGCCTAGACCTGGGCATTCCACAAAGAGACTCAGATCGCTCTGCCTAAAGCTTTAGCCGCCAATCATGTCACTGTCCAAATCGTAGCGGTCCACTGTCAATTGTTGATAGCCTTTTGCAAAACTCGAGTCAGCAGCTCGGCCAACGCTTAACTTAAGAGCTTGTGGAATTCTTTTTGACGAGATGCAATAAGTTTTTGGCTTGTCCTTGTCGTTGTTATTATGCAGTTTCGGCGCTTAGCCAGGGTTGAGATGACACCGTTTCAATCTGTCAATGCGCCTGTCACAGTGGTTAATTGCGTCTGTCATAAGGGTTAATTAATTACTCAGCAATTGGCCTACACCAAATTCAACCGAAGAAAGGCACTTGGTCGGTCACTGCCCACTGCTTCCTACAGCAATGACAGAGGTTTCCCCTCCCTCGCACCTACAGCTCCTCCTGTCCGCTGATATCTGATCAAAAAAGTCGGTTGGCTTCTGCGCCAACGGCTTTCAGACTTCGCAACGAACTCAACCTGCATTTGTGTGTTTATTTGTTCTGGCTTTTTGTTTGTTTCTTTTTTTTCTCGTATGCCTTGCGCTGCCAAATTTGGTAATTTTGCAAAAATGTTGGCGGCCGTAAGATGCTGACAGTTACCTGTTTCTGTTGCTGTTGTTAGTGTTTATTTTTATTTTCATTCATTTTATTTGATGTTTCTTTTTTTTATCCTACGTCTGCTTTCCATACCATCATGTCGAGAACGAACTGACATTTTAATATGCCTATTTTATGGGATGCATGAAAGTATAAACAATTTGTTTTATGCAGCAGTATGAACAAATAACTTACAAGCATATAATTAATTTGTACTCTAACTTCAGGATTTTTATTGTTTAACTTAACTTGTTAAAACTTAAACTTTTTACAGATTCAAAAATATTTTATTTTTATTTTTTTAATTTTATTTATTTTAATAATGGAATAATTAAAATATATTTATATTGTATTATAAAATCTCTTTATTTGTTTTTTTGCCTACTTTCTCCTATATAAGATATATTAACTTTATGATTACTGAAATAAACAATTAACATTATGTATTTTAAAAAGCAATTACGGCAAGAGTATTTGGTATTCGGCGCGCCAATGACAGCTGCTTCTTAAAATTTGTTTTCTTTTTTGGCTTTGTCATATTTTAAGCTGTCACTTTGCATTGTTTCGATTATTTTTGGCATCAGCTCTGTGCTTATCCCGTTGACACAGATTCAGATGAAGTAAGTTATGTTGTTAGTAATTAACCCACAAAACTGCGACATATACCAAATGGCTTAAGCCAAGTGTTATATTGTACACCATTGGTGTTGATTTTATTTAGTTATATTTATCTCGCTTTCAAGTTTTGCGAGAGTGCATTTCATAAGCCTTTAATATGTGGTAAAATTCCTCATTTGCCTTTTATTTTGCACTTTTCCGACGCGTTTCATTGGCTCCGTTTCGTGCTTGACTTTTCGTCTTTATGTGATTTTGTAATGTTCAGATCCAACTCACAACACAACCTCTCACCAATTGCAAAATATGTACATAGCCCATGGAAATGCAAGACTATATTGTAATATAGTTTTCTACGAAATTCATTTGTTGTTGGTTTTGTATACCTTGAAGCGATTAAAGGCACCCTGTTAAACTTTAATAGTTCGCAGCTGAGTTCAGGTTGTATCCAGGGTATTTTAGGCACTCCTCACTTCTTACTAGTTACATAGAAAAATTTAAAAAGTATTTTTGACATGGCATTAGTTTTAATTTTGAATTAATTGGAATTTGTATGCTTAATGTTTAATCTTTCTTTCTTGTATTGAACGGGAATATGTTTAGTCCTTTGCCTACGTTTCTGCAGAATAATAATATTCCTTTTATTATGTTAGGTAGATCATATTAGACCTGTAAATTGAATCTGCTTGCCACCCTAAAACTTGTGCAAATGGAAAATATTACCCACCTATAATCATATCCAATTATATTTTGTGCAATAATTTTTTGCAAATATAATGCTTGTTTGTTCCACGGTGGATACTTATTGTCTCTTGCGTTTTCCCCCATTGTGTGAAGCGACGACAATGGCGACACGCCCGTTTGGAGACCCCAGATCAGCATCAGCGTCAGCTAGGCAGCTGCATTTGTGAGTTTTCCATTTTGACAACCGGGGAAAACAAAAATCAAATGAAAAAAGAGCAGTCAGCCGTAGACATTGCAGCACTGTTGCGGTCCACAGACACCCAAACTATGCTCCCCTTTCCGCACCAGATCCACCCCATACCACTCCCCGCCCGCTTGTTTGCTGCCTTGCCCGAAGACAGTTCGTCTGCAACGGCAACAATGCATATTTAATGCAGACGCAGACGATGCGTCATCGTTTCGCTTGGAGCATTGCCAACTGCAGTAATTGCAGTTACAATTGCAATTGTAATTGCTGATCAGGCAGTTAACACCCCGAACCCCAGTGCCAGCGACAGACCCAGTCCAAAACTCAGCCCAGCCCCAGCCCCAGCTCTGGCTATAACTTAAACAGCCACCATGCACTTGGTCATAAATTATTTGATCGTTGCTGCTTTTTTGTGGTCGTTGTTGCTGCTTTTTTTTTATTTTTGGTGGCTGTTATTGCTGTCCCGCTGACTGTTGCTGCTGCAGCGCGATTTTATAATGTTGACCCCGGTTCAGCGGATCTGGCGACAGGCCATGTGCTGGCCCATGTGGCCCCCGTCTGGCAAACTTGAATTTTTTATTGTACTTTATCGTCGTCGACCGCTGCTCGTCGTTCGTCTTTGGTCTCTGATCGTGTGTTAAAGTTCAAATGTGCCTTGCCACATGCGTTGCCGGCGTTTGGGTCTGTCTTCCTTCCTTTCTATATAAAAGGTATCTCAATCTGTCTTGATGTCTGAGTTCACCTGGGTGCACAAATTTATAGGCTGTAGCTGTGAAGTTTTGGTACTCGGACAGTACTTTTACTTTTGTTTGCCATGCCTGCCCTAAAGTTATACATCTTACTGGGGATTACGTGAATTTTTTATACAATTTTACTTGTGTATTTTATTGATGGATGGCTTCACAGTGGCAACCAAAAATAATGCACATTGAGTATTCCAGCTTACATTCACAATCGACTTTAAATTTAAGAGTTTTGACTAAATTAAAATATTATTGGATATAACACAGCTGTGATCGCTCGAATCTCGTGTGCCTTTTCCATCTTCGTATATTTTCAGTCTCGTTCCTTTTGGTTTGATCTGCTAATTACTGAACTCACTTCTAGAATAGACATATCCTTCTATGTGTTATACATATGATTAGAATGTTTTAATACCCTCTGCAAGGGTATACATAGTAGTAAGGTTAGACAGAGACACAGCCCTGCAGTTGTGATCGGCGGTCATTGTCATTTAAAGTGCTCGGTACAATATGGTGTGCGGAATTTCCATTTTAACCAAATTAGGGAAAGGAATATTTTTTCGCTTTAGACCAAGAAATGCCATGTTGAAGCCGACTGTTCTTGGATTTGACATGGCCATTGCCCGCTGCAGAGCCCAGGCCATGCCTAGTATGGGGACGAGGACTGGTACTTGGAACGGGACAGCGACTGCGACCAAGACTCGAATGCTTGAGAGACCAAGCTCAGATATTATCATCGTTTGGTGAACGACTGCTTCGCGATTGCCATTGGATTTTGTTCAAAAGTCAATCGCTTGATTGACAAGTCGGTTCGTCAACATCGTCGTTGGATACGCAGCAAAATTCAGCAGCCGTTTACTGTTTTGATAATGTACATGGTTAAAACTGATCTTGTCTATGCTGGGATCTTGTTTTACTTCCTGGTCGACAGCAAGGACCTAGCTCCATACAATTTTCTGCACATTTTCTTCGGGGGGATACACAACACATTTGTATACAAAATCTAACCCAGCAATTTTCTGTTAATTTACAGTCGGTTACTCGCACTCAGTTCAGTACGTGAATAAACAGGTTTCCAAAGATATTCTCTTGCAGCAAAGACCCATCTATTATATTATATCTTTTCCGTAGTTATAGTAAAAGGTTCCTGTAGTTAGAAATTCTATACAAAAGAATTTTTATTGTTATTATAAATTATTCTAAATTTATAAGTGAAGCCTTATTAAAAAAAAATTTTTAACTTATATTAAGTACCCTTGCAAATATATGGAATTTACAGTCTGTGCTAATAAAATCTTAATTACCCGATACAAAGTGCGTACGATTTAACTAGAATACAGGCAGTAATTGATATAAAATACGGATATGTAAAGCTTAGCATAAAAATAGTGCAACAGGATGTCAGCCAATCGAAAATGGGTATCCATGTTACACATTTGTTGACAAAATTACATGGATATACAAATATTTTCACAACAATTTTTTACTATCTAGACACTCTTTGACCAAAATATAAATATCTATCTTCATAATAATGATTTTAGTTAATAGACACATAAGTTATTTTTAATCTCCAAAATTTCATAGAAGGTAAATAAACATTGGAAAAAATTATTACCGCTTTGCAATTATATTTATTCAATTGATAAATCTTCTTCTTTCAAGCATTCGCCACTTTCCTTTTTATTGTTTATTTTTACCTTTATCCATTTAGCACCGTGTTGCACCATTTCGGTCAAATGAAATAAATGTATAATTTTGTTTTTGAAAATGCATCAAAGCTTCTCGACACATTGAAAGAGAGTCTCTTGGTTTTCACTCTGCTATTTTGATTAATTTCCAAGTATGAAACTGGAAAGTGTGAAAGTTACCAGCAAGCCCCTAATTAACGTTGATATATTTGATTTGGTACTCCGGTTTTTTTGGATTTTGGTTAGACAAATAGAACATGAAACTCGTCTAATTAAGAGTAGCTACTGACAAACGGATTTTCACTTGCTGTTGCATTGCTGAAAATCAGCGAAATATTAGATGATTTATTTTTATGACCAGCCGGCTACCGCTATACGCCAGAGACATATTGCTAGTCCGAGTCCGATTCTTACTCATAAATATTTACGGCCAACACATTCGCAAGCCGCTGACCAAACGAGTTTTCCAGCTGTAAATGGACAGACTCGGACTTCTTCTCCACTGCTCAGTGGCTGGTGGGTAAAGTCTGTGCTAAAAGTGCAATTAGAATGAGCCACAACACTCAGAGAGACGAAGGAGGTCGGGGGCGTAGGGCAACTCACGGTCCCAGTTGAAGTCGCAGTCGCAGTCGCAATTGCAGGCGCACTTTACCGACACTACGCAATCTTCGGATCAGAGTTTTCCACTGAAACCAGTCGGCAGTCAGGCAGGCAGGCCGTGCAAGTTATTCTAAGCTGCAAGTTGTTGTCCAAATGCCATGCAAGAATATTTTATACTTGATGAACGTACAGCGGCAGCAAGCAGCAACTGGCAACTGGCAACTGGCAACTTGCAACTCGCAACCGGTAACCAGCATTTGCAGCAACAGTAATGCCAATAAAACGGCAACAACAAAAAAAACCGCACCAGCACAGCTAGAACAACAGCAACAACTACGACCAAAGCAGCAACAACTTTTGACCTAAATTTCAACTTAAATGCATTTTAAATTCATTGAATCGATCTACGGCAGCGACCACAGAAGCAGCAAAAGCAGCAATTTTTTATTCAATTTTAAATTGAAAAAGACTCGAACAAAATTGATAAAGAAAAAATATCACAAGTCCGCAAATTTAATACTCTTTAAAAACTGCTCAAAACTAATTAAAAGTTGCATATTGGCAATTAAATTCAGAAATTTCAACATATTTGAAGGCACAAAAAAAAAGAAAACAAAACTCAAATCGGTAAACAAAAATTAATATTTTTGTTGACCCTTGCAATAGATTGAGATTCTTATTAATATAATTCAATTAGAAAAATATTTTTAAAAAATTAAATATTTTTTAAATTGATATATAAATTATTAATACATTTATAAATTTTTTACAATTGAAACATTCTTTCTATATTGTTAACCAAGTTTTATCGCGCATTTTATTCTGCATTCGTTGCAAACGAGATTCAAAGCTGTGTGGTATCCATAAGTGTATCCAGCTAGTACCGCCAGTGTGGTACTAGAAAAAAAGTAGAATTAACTATACAACTTGCAACAAATGTGGTGGTTTGTTGTCTTACGCGCAACGTTGGTGTTTGACTGACTTGTTTTTGTTTTGCTTTCCGATATTGTTGTTGCTGTTTTTGGAATTGTAAGTGCACCCAGCGGCTCTGATAGTTGGCTGGCATGCCGTCAGCGTCACCATTTCTGTCTCTGTCTCCGTCTCCGGCCCTGTTTCCTTCCCTGTCACCGCCTCTGTCGTCGTCATCTGATGGCTTGTTATTTAGTCGCTGCTGCAGTCGACGTTGCAGTCACCGTCGCCGTCGTCGCCGCCGCACTCACAAATTGAGCAATTCCAGTCAACAACTCCTACTTCTAGTTGAAAAGTAGCCAAGTTGTTATACCCTCAACCCATTGAAAATTTTTAAAAAGGGTATAATAGCTTTGTGAAAATGCATGTAACATGCATCTCCGACTCCATAAAGTATATATATTCTTGATCAGGACGGCGAGCTAAGTTGATATAGCTATGTCCTTCTGTCTCTACGATAGTTTGTGCTTCTGTATGAAAGCAGCGATCTCGGAAACTACAAAAGTAAAGCTAATCTTGGTCTCATTCAGTTCTAATATATCACACGTAGAACAAGTTTATCATTCTTTTCAATCACTTTCACAAATTTATTGCAAGTTACAGGAAGAAAACAAAAGGTTGAAATCGATTTTTATCGATATTAATAAAAAGACGCAATATATATAAAAAATGATAAACGTGTTCTGCGTATTGATTAGGAGTATCTAATGTCGAAAAGTTTAAGTCTCTAGACGAGCATACGGATGGACGGAAATTTACTGTACTCTCCGCTCATAAAAAGACGTTTAGATTTAAATATTGAAAATTTAAATCTAGAAATTTATTAAAAAATGCGTTTTTTGTAATTTTTTGTACATGTCAGATCAAAGTAAAATTTACATATATAGATTTATCTTTCTCTCTTGCAAAACTGTGTACGTTTTTCGCAAAAAATATTGAATATTTAATTTCATTATTTGTTATTATTTTCATTTATTTTTTATTAGCAGCGACTTCTAAAATTTACTTTGCGAGCGTTTTGTGGAAAACAAAAATTAATAATTTTGACAGCAAATTTACATGTGATTAAAAAATTACCAGATATAAATCATCGTAAAAAATCAGCAGCAGAATCCCTTAAGTTTTTATTCAAATTTTTAGTACTTCCGGCCCACTTTACCATTAGATGAAACGCGAAATATTTTGCGTTTATTGGTGAAAAAGGTGGTAACAGCTGTAAATGATACCTGTGGCAAATATTTTGGTACTACATTTGGATCGATTTTAAACCCATCAACATAATATCGCGTGTGCTGTAATAATCAAAATATTATTTAAATTAAGTTTGGAATATACTAACGGTACCTTTATCCATGGACAATTTAATGGGAAGTTTGAACTGCGACGTACTTCAACAACTATAGCCTGCATGACCCAATTCCTTTGAACCGTTCTCATTAACTCACATATGTTTAATTCCAATGTGAAATAGTTCTGATATTTTTGGGTAGGCGTTGCTTCTAAAGTAAATATCGCTGTGATATTTGACACGTCTTTGGCCAGTTCGAAATCCACGTAAAGAGCACCAGGGTTATAAAAGGTGCGATTTACGTGACAATTGATTGATAGGAGAAATTCAGGATTGAGATTTTCACATTCGAATTTGGTGAATTCACCTATGAACTTATGTTTTGAAAAGAACGAAAATATTGTATTTATTATTGTATAGAAATATTTACATTTTAGCTGCCTACAAACCTTCGCATCCAGTGCAACAAACACACAACAGAATAAGGATAAGGTATATAACGTGCGAATATCCATGTTCACCGTTATTCTAAATTAATTTAAAATTTAGTCATCATTAGTTAATATTATGTTACTTTGGCTTATTATATTTGGGCGATTGTGCAGAGGTATTAAACATTCGGAGGTATCAACAATCTAACTCTTACAATCTTTGAGATATGGTAACGAAACCATTAGTTTGTTAGATATTGAAAAAAAACTGGTTTTTCGTATGGAATGTACGAACTGAATGGCTCCAAGAAAACCTTTTTAGCTTTAGTAATTTCCAAGAACTCTGCGTTTATACAGACGGGATGACAGATGGTCACGTCCCGGGCCAATTTTCCATCCGCGAAGACACCATAAATTGTTTCAGAGTTGCGATCAATACAAAAATTAAATATCTTGATTTAATTTTCACATTCCGATTTTGGAAACTCGGCTATGCTCTTTCAAAAATATATAATTAACCGATATTAAATATATATTTTACCAGTATTCCAATAGGCAATACTCAACTTGTTAAACGATTTCTTTGAAAGTTTTTTATCACTTTTTTTTACGGATTTTGAATATTTTTTTATTTTTACTTTTATTTTATTAAATTTTTAAGTAGTTTACCTTTTCTGTCTGTGGAAAGAATACCAAAACCACTGTCAAAATATTAACATTCGTTTTAACAGTCTGCAAATAACTGTTTAACGCCAGATTCATCGCTTATTAACTAAGCTTAATACTAAAATGGTTTAAAAGCAGAAATCTAATCGATTTTTAATATCTATATATATATATAACGATATTTGGAGATATTTATTAACAATGGATTATTAAATAGTATTATTAAAGAAGATTCGATTGCATATTTACGAATAATATACGCTACTTTAAATGTATCTTTTATTTTACTAATAAATTACATAACATTTTTTGTAGTATAAGCACGTTTAAACCAATTTTTGACATAAAATGACACACAACATGAATGAATTAGTTCAGCCAGGAATATAATCTAGATTGCATACAGCTTATACACAATTACATGCTCAAATAGATCCGAACTAATAGCCCTAAAATCAAAAAGTATAATATTAATAAAATACTCAGCCATGCGCCAATAAATATTTATTATCTTTTCATGCCCTGAACGTACTGATGTGTTTGTGTAAACCAGATGCAAATTATAATACCTCCGGATTTTTACTAAAGACTTGCAAATTAATTTGTTCTCCTAATAAGTCCTGAAAATTGCATAACGATAATACATTTAGTTTGAAAACAAGGAGTGTGTGTGTGTGTGTGTGTGTGTGTGTGTGTGTGTGTGTGTTGTGTGTGTGTGTGTGTGTGTGTGTGTGTGTGTGTGTGTGTGTGCGTGTGTGTGTGTGTGTGTGTGTGTGTGTGTGTGTGTGTGTGTGTGTGTGTGTGTATGTATGATTGCAAACGCATTGAAATGTTAATGAAGATCGCAGCGTTTAGGGTATCTCCTAGTCGGGCGGCCTTCTCGCTTGTTTTTACTTATCTAAGAAAACTATTTAATAGAAAACCAACGTGGCACCAGCAGCAAAAACAAAAAGTCAAAGCCCATATCATATACGGCCATAAGTCGTAGTAGCAGGTTATTTTTCTTGCCTTTATTTCGAGTTAATTTCTCTTCTTTTTTTGTATTTTTTAGGTGTTTACAGTTGCAAAAGTGCAAATGTAATTCTTTTTTTGTCCTAAATAACAGATGGCAGCCAAATTTACTAGAATATTTTAACTTATTACAACGGCCAGATCTCCTCTAAAAGTGATTAACGAGACCATCAATTTAACAAAAAAAATAGAGTGCTCTACTTGCTCTATATATTTTTATCATGAAAAATTATTTGCATTCAGGATAAAAGAAGATTTTGCATTAATTTGACATATTCCTAATTGACGCTGGATCACTAATTTCCTGCTCAGAAACAATATGTATAAGCAGTCGAAAACCGGTTGGGCATTCAGTGTTCATTATAAATATTATCATCATGCAAAAATCATTGTGGCATAAAAGAAAATTCTACTATTTGTAGCATTTAACGGTCTTCAGTTATGTGGAAAGCAAACTTTACACAGAGCGATAAACGTTTCATGTTCTGTGCCTTGGACCTGAACATGCACTAATCCTGCTGATCTCGCTCATATTGCGTGGCCGCAAACACACATACACATATGCACACATACATGCACATACCCTTGGATGTGGTTTCCGTTGTTTTGGTAGTGCAGGCATTCGTTTCGACAGTGGTAAATTCTGTGACATATCGCCGACAGAAGTCAACTGTCATGTTGTGTTGTGTCATGTATGCAAGTGACAGAAGTCATGCTTCTAACTATTGCCTACTTACTGCTTATAACGTACACTCGACGAATTTGGCAAAGAGTTAAAGTGAATGGAAGGCAACAGAAAGAAGAAAATATAACGATAACTTGCCAAAGATAATTCATATTTAGGTGGTGCCTCTAATAAGCGTCCAACTATAAAATCCGATAACCTACAGCTGATAGAAGCAATACTATTTTGCAAAACATTTCTAATGGTGATAATCCACTTTTGAATCGTAATGTTTCGGAGTCACCAAACATGGCAAACTATATACCTCAACTGGGTTCATAAAGAACAGCGGCTCTTAGCCGACTTTAAAGGCTATAAAGCATGAAGTGTAGTTACATTTTATTTTGTTTTACTCGACCCACTAACACACTAACGGCCAAGAAAATAAAAACGAAAACTTTTAAGTGCTGAACATAAAATACTCTTGCAGAGAAATAAGTGATGTCTTCTATAAAAAAATAGTTTGGGATACAAGCAACAATTTTTTGGCCGATGTACCTTTTGAAGCTGTTGACGATAACGCTCCAATTTTTATGATGTTTTGATATCGTTGTAAATATTGCCGAGTTTGTGCTAGCCGTACTGCCTGTAACAAAAATGCGAACTAGTTGCCATTAAAACAGACAAGCTGATCAAGCATATATAATATATATATTACTTACTTATTTATTCTTATCCTGTTATCAGAGTTATAGACAATTTTTAGAGAAAACTCTGAAATTTATTTAAGCAGATTTATCTATTTATTTATTTTTCTCCGATTTATATAATAAGAATAGCAGTAATAATAAGTAGTTATATTCACACATTGGCTAATATTTGCTGAAACCACTGATTATCTTCATTTAAGCCTTAGTGTTTTTTATGATTATATTAAAATCACCTCATCTAGCTCTCTTCAATCACATTCTATAGATTTTAAACTTTCCGATATCTCTTCAATTTATTATAGACGGTTATGGTCTGATTATTATTTAGATTTCTTTAACAGACTTCTGATCGATCAATTAAGCGTAACCATCAAAGCCAGTAAACTTCTTTCTATATTTAATTAATAATAATAAAAACTGTGATTATAAAAACCGTGTACGGTACAGAGATGGCTAGCTTAGGGATCTGACATATTATAATATCTCTATCCCGCAGAGTGAGGAGGCGTGGCAAATGTACCATTTTTTTTAGCATTAAGTTATAAAGTTTAAAATGCAAGTTTAACATATATGAGTGGACTTGAGACCCACTTTGTGAAATTATTTGTATATTAGCAACCGTTCGACATCGTCCGAGCTAGACTTGTTGTAAAGTCGTAGTAATAATGAAAGCTAAATAGAAGTCGACACGGCTCGAGCGAGCGGGCGAACGACGTTCCACTTTTCGATTCTCACTAATTGATCAACTGATTTTCTAGTGAATGAAATGTGAAATCCTATACAACCGATATAGACATGCTGCGTCCATAAATAGACTCTGTGCCGCCTCGTATTTGGTTTCATTCATAAAAGTTATAAGAATGGCAGTGCGTTTATCGACGGGGAAGGCTCAACTTTCAATGCAGTCTCGCCGGCCAATTTTGTAATTACAACAAAGCCGTAGCCTGGCGTTGTATCGGCCTTGTTTGTGCGGGCATTAGGCGGTCAAAACGAACCTTTTTGGGAAATGCTTCAAATAAAGACATTTGTGCCAGATTTTCAATGTGTTTGGTCGGCCAGTTGCCTGCCCACTTAAGCGGCTTGCTTGCAGCACTTTCCATACATTTTCAAGACCCCCACCTAATTGTTGTTTACCTTTTATCTCTTTGCAGGTAAGCACCATTTTACGCCCAGCAATACTGCCATTCATAAACTTATCTATGTCGGTCAAACCGATATACTTAGTATATGGGTAGCTACCAATTTGCCAAAGACGAAGTGAGTAAACAGGTATTCGGTTTAAGCTACCTATGAGAACAAATGGAAGGTAACATAATTAAATTTAAAAGTAAAGTTAATGTTTCCTGGCGTATTTATACACATAACATATTGAAAACACAGTTTAGCTAGTTTAAAAGTAAAAATACATCGAAATTTATAAAGTTTATAAATGTTGACTACAAGATAAAGCAGTTGACTATTACTAGCGACTTCTGGCTCCCCCTCACACCAATTTGGTCGAGTAGCCGCTGTAATTCAAGACTTCAAAACACCCTATAGCATTGAATGATCATGAATCGATGACGCTGACGATGACGTGGTCCCATCATGTTCACTTTCACTTAGTGTCAACAAGGCAGTTGCAGCTGCAGCTGACGTTGATAATCATTGATCTTCATCGCAGCAAACGTTGTATTTTAGCCCGGCTCGATTCGACTCGAATTCGCCTCTACTCTGAGCGGACCGCAGATCGATCGCTACGAAATTTATGTGGAAGACCTGACTTTGCCTATCGAAGGTTCGTTGCCATTTTTCGATTGTCGTACAAACAGCCGCACAGCCACTTTTCCTTCGCTGTCTTTTATATTGAAATCGAAAGTAGCTTTGACTCGCGAAAATTTATGCAGTCGCGCAATTATTTTTTCTTTCTGTTATTTTTCTTCTTTTTTTTTACACTGCGAAACACTTTGTTATGCTTGAATATTTTTGTATTTTGTTTACCCTACAGGCTATCTTAACTATTACGTTAGGGTTGCTTAAATAAGAACACAGCAGATTAGATTGTACGAGCACAAAAATGTATTTTAATGGAATTAAGGTCAACAATAGTCTGCCACAAACGAACTTTTCTCAATATTTTTGGTTATTTATCCGTCAATTCACCTTAAAGGGTGTTTTCAGTTTGGTTTACCCTGTTAAGTTTTTGGTCTTTGTTTTGACGTGCAAGCCGCCTTGTTGGTTACTTAATTGGCAACAAGTTGTTGACCTTTTTTGATCACCCTCAATTTTCCGTTTCCCAAAAATCATCCAACTTTCGCATAAGGTCCCCCCAAGCGTTGACATTTAATAATTGATTTGACACGCAAGGGCAAAACAACGGTTTTGTTGTTATTTACGGGATCTGATTGTATGATCTGTTATCTGCTCACTGCATCGATTGGGATGATTTATTTAGACTGGTTGATTATTTATCTGGGTGGTCCTTTTTTTTTTGGATAAACGTTGTGCAACGGCCATAAATAATGCCGATGGTTGTTGTTTTTTATTGGTACCAGCTACAACCGATGATAAATCTGAAAACTATAATTTGTGATCGAAAACGATCCTTTGTTGGTACATAAAAATTGACTGATGAGCTAAATCATATATAAACCTTAAAGAATAAGATTTCTAAGAATCACAATAATGTTGTTCCTACGATTGCATATGTATTGAGTTGAATTAAAACATAAAGAATTGTATAAAGTATAAGAACTTTATTTAACTCAAAAACATCAATGTAGTAGCTCAGATTTAACTATCATATGCATATGATCGTTTTTCGAATGCCCTTTGTAATGATTTTCACTTTTGAAGACCATACTAGAAAGTGTTTTGTAAATATAAATAAATTTCAGGTGCTATGTAACCAGCACTGCCGGTGAACCTTTTGCTAAACAGACCGCATTGACTACGAATTTTGTTTTCATTTTACATTTATAACGCTTGACTGAACATTATCAATGATAATAAATTTATAATGCAACTAACTCACTGGCTAAAAGGAAATCCATTTGCCAAGTTGGTCACACTTTGCGATTGCAAAACTTTCCTTTTCATTTTGCATTCTATTCACTTTCGTTTATGCACTTGGAGCTCAGCACTGGCAGAGTATTTTATGTATTTTTAAATGCATTTCTAAATGAATTGTAATATGACTGTGAGAGTCGCCCGTCGTAGTCGTCGCCGGCAGGCACGATCTGCGATGCCTATCTATTGCCCAAGAGCCAAAACGCTAAAAAGCACCGAAACGCTTCCATCGCGACTCGAACCCCGTCTCCGTCTCCGACTGCGTTCCCCGCAACTTGCAAGCTCATGTGGGGCAGTAAAAATAAAAATCAAATGCAAACACAAAACACATGTGGCGCCCAAATTTAGAGAAACAATCCAACCAGTCAAACAGTTGAGGTGATTTTTACTTTTACTTGCCAAGGCTCATGTGCACGATTTTCCACCAGCCACTAGCCAAACGTCGATTTCAAATGCCAACTTTCAAATGGCATTAATAAAGAGACAACAGCAACAGGCAACAACAACAACAACAAGATTTTACGCATAACGTAAAAACGCGAGAGATGATGAAGCAGCTACCAATAAAAACACCTCAGGTCCGATTCGAATTCCTCTCTCTCTCTAAGTCTCTCATATCTTGTCAAGTGTGAAATGCTGTCTATTTTTGCCATTGTTATGTTATTATTGTCTTACCGACTCAACAATTTACATTTCAAAATCAATTTCTGACATCTCTTCTATTATAGTATCTCAAACAATAACAAACGCATTTTCCTTCCATTGTGTGTGGCCAGCAATGACGTTTTCGGTTTTACATTTTTCGGTTGTACGTGAAGTTTCAATTATTTTTCGATGAATACCGAGGCCCAACATTCCCACTATCCCATTGTACCCAACTTGTACACAATAAGCAGTGCATTAATTATTGCGTTTTACATTACATTTTCTGTTGTAATTTGTTTCTGCGGTTGCTTTTTGTAAGGTTTAAACTGGGGAAAAACTATAACTATACGGAAAATAATATGCAAATAAATAAAGTAAAATTAACGTTAATAACAGTCTATAGTTCAATGACAAAAACGTATTTTGGTCAAAAATACCTGTTGTCGATAAGATTTCGTGAAAAATATTAATAATAACTACGTTTTAGCTAATCAGATATTAATCGAAGAGATTCAGGTTTGAGTGGACAATAGTATGAAACTTTTAGAAACTGATGACCGACGACTTGTCTGCACCCTTTTCATAGCGAGCTTTACAACGATGGGACCATCTGGTTGGAACCCCATTATCTGACTGCAATACTCACGCCATCGAAAGTTGAAAAGCTCTTAACTCAAGTTCCCCATTGATGATGGTGCCTACAATTTTGTTTTTGTTGTTGTGCTTCGTATATTACACAATGGACACGGCCGTTTAGCCGGCGCTGATGATGGGACAACGAGATAAAAACACAACACAAAACAACACAACACAAACGACCCGAAAACTTAACCACTCCACTAGTGGAGCACAAGTGCCACAGATGAGGGACAATATTCTTGGCATGCACGAGAACTGGTCAATTTACATCGATCGGGACAGACAGACGGTCGCGTATTGGCAATGCTCGCCGTCTAGCTCTTTTAGCTCTCTCAGTGCTCCGAATGTTTTAATGGAGCTTGAACTGTATCGCACCGCGGGGCAACGACCACAGAGAGCGACCGCAAACGTCGCGTTACGTTCGCATCGACGACATTCGCTTTCATTTCGAGCTGCAGCCGCGGCTGCTGGTCAGTCGCACTTGCGACTAGCTGTATCGTGCAGTGCAGTGCCATGGCGTGCCATTGCCTTGCCACTTCGTGGCGCACCCCTCCTCTCTTTGGAGCTGCCCATCAGTTGACGTTTCCATCTGGCATGCACTTGGCGCGCTCGGTGCTCATCGGTTTATTCGTTTGTTGCACTTGATGTTCGCAATCGCATTCCCATTCGCTTTCGATTTCGATTTCTTTGCTTTCGATTTTTGTACCCTTGAAGCTTTAGAAGGTATAAGCTATATTGCTTATAATTATGAGCAATAAATATATAAATAACCCGAATCCTCGTTATTCAGTTACCTAAATATTACTCGAAATATTCACTAATCTTCATACTTTAATGGGTGATTCATAAATTAAAGCAGCTTATATATTTAGTAAAAATATGCTTTTCTTTATTTATTTTATTTTGTATATGTAGTTGTGTGTATTCAATATGTTATTATTATGAGATGAACCTCAAAATTAAAGTCGATCAACCTGTCGGATTTTTTTCAAGATTTACCAGATACTTTCAACCTACCTCAGAGGGGAGCTTAATAAGTAAGCGTGCGAAAATTGTTAATCATATCTCATCATAGCCGCGAATGTAGATATTTCCAGTTACATGTGTGGTATTTATGAATATGCCAAGATTAGCCTCCATTGGTTAAATCGCGGCTAATAACCGACAGTGGCCCTTGATCAAAAACTGTCGGGCGACCACTTTCATTTTTATTTCGAGTCATGGTCAGATTCAAACCGGAGATGACGATGGCAGTCACAACGGTTGCGTCGTCATTGATCGTTGGAAAGTTGTTCTCGCACATTAATTATAAGGCTGTTTTTTCATGCCATTTAAACGTTGGATGCCAGACCTGCCTGCCGACCACACGTGCAGTGCCGAACAGTAATAATCGATTCCGAAATCAAAAATTTCATTCATGCTGCAAACTGTTCCCATGATGAAACTATCGGCGCGCTTATTTTCACTTTTAAACTGTGCCCTCCGTCCCTTTTTAAGGCAAAATTAATGCATGTAATCTCCTTTCGGGTATGACAATAGTTAACGTTTTCGTATCTTCAGAAAACAGTTAATCGATTACAATTTGATTGTTTTATGAAAAGAATTGATGGGTATCATTTACTTAAGTGCAGTTAATTTATATTTAGTTTAGTAGAGTTTGTTAGAAGTATTTTAACAAATTATTTTATTTAAAAAAATTAAAGGTTTTTGATCTAAGTGTAGATAAGATAAAATACCAAACTATATTAATGAACTGGTTCTAGCAGGTCAAAAAACTTATAGATTTTTGAAAAAGGGGTTTCGATAATTAAACAAAACTTTAGGTTTTATTGTCTTTGAAAGCGACGCCTCAATATTAGATGTGAAATATTTACGTCTTTGTTGACAGCTAAGGCACATTAGTTTGAAATATCTTCTTCTACCTTAAATAACTTGCCATATGATCTGTACATATTGCAAGCAGCGTATATATAGATTATTATTATTGCTTTTGCGGTATTTGCGGACAGCAATGATTAAGTCTTTGCTGTTGGTATTTGTTTTGCTGTTGGTATTGTATTGTTGTTATTGGATCGCTTTGGCCACTGCCTTGGTTGCTTGAAACTTAACAACATTAAAAATATACACGTATAAATAAACAAGTAAGCAAACACACAACAAAGCCAGTCTCAAATTGAGTTAAAAGCCCAAGAGATACCACAACACAACAACAACAACCACAACAAAGTTAACAACTTTCCACCAGCAGTGGCGAGTTTGGACATGGATTTGATTTGGACTTAGACACGTCCACGTGTGCGTGAGTCTCTCTCATAACCCAGGCATACTAGCATACTCGTTTGTATTGGTACATACATCTAAATGTGTGTGTGCCACAAATTGTTTATTTGTCAATCGGTATTAGCCGCTACGATTGCCACAGCAGAAAAGTGAAATTTTTCAGCAACAGCTCGATTTATGAGCAAACCCTCAGTTGCAGCTGGAGTTGAAGCTGCATCTAAAAGCTGGTGCTCTCTGTGCTTAATGGCCAAACTGTGCTTAGTGCTAAAAACGTGACTTTTGATTTGACATTTTGCCGTCATAAGACAACGATGGCTCGTTATCAAATTAAATCGAAAACAAGTTGGCGGCAATTTAAATTTATTTGGTTGCGCACTTTGAGGCTAGCTTCTTGAATGTCATCTCTTAGTTGGCTAAATGTCATGCATCATCCGTTTTAGCGGATAATCGCAGTGCTACCACTACCTATACTACTACTATGATGTACATATAAATACATATTCTAATACTAATCGAATTCTATATCTGAATCTGCACGCTTGCGCAACAGTCAGTTACTTTGGCAGAAACAGTAAGTATCCGTGTTAAATAAATAATTTAGTCGTAGCTCATTGATTTTCATACATCAAATTACGGCATGTTTTATAATCTTGATGAAACTATAGAATTGAATATCTTTTTGATATTGATTTGATTTGGACAACACATTCTTACATAACTGAAGATTTTCCAATTGTTGGAACTATTTTAATTTTAGTGCATATTTTTTAAATCATTTTTTAGGTCAAATTTTTATAAGAGTGATAAGTCGGATTTAATCATGTTCGCTATCCTCTAAAGAAAACAAATATTTACACACTGGCAAATGCATATTTGCATATGCGTGCTTTGCTAGACCTATCAGTTTTCTTTGACGATAGCTCTTTCATATAATATATACTTTATTTTATTATTATTATTATTATTATTATTATTATTATTATTATTATTATTATTATTATTATTATTATTATGATTATTATTATTATTATCAATTTACTTTAAGTATTGGACGCTGTTATAACTATCAGCATAACTAGTTATACCCTGAACCCATTGAAAATGGGTAAAAAAGGGTATAATGGTTTTGTGCAAATGTATGTAACAGGCAGAAGGAAGCATCTCCGACCCCATAAAG
>SCDY01000758.1:40000-53184 GCA_004143825.1 Drosophila micromelanica | reverse complement strand
ATATACTTTATGGGGTCGGAGATGCTTCCTTCTGCCTGTTACATACATTTGCACAAAACCATTATACCCTTTTTTACCCATTTTTAATGGGTTCAGGGTGTAAAAAAATTCAAATATATTTGCTATTAGTTTGCAAGAGTAATTAAAGTTAGGAACTCTAATCATAGCTTTTTTATCGTTTTTTTCATTTACGAAGTAAAAGTAGTATATTGGGTTTGTGCAATGTCCGCCATACTGTCCGTCTGCCCGGATTATCGGAACTTTTTCGGCTCTATTGAAGATAGAGATAGTTTTCTGCTAGTTTTCTTTGTGCCACGTCCATTTGGAGAAGTTGGATAGGTGTCGTTATATCGCAAGTCGCACATAGATAAAAGGTGAATATTTAAATATATATATATATATATAATAAAATTTGGTGTGCAGTTAGATTGCGACCTTGATATCCTGGTCCCCAGCCACCCCTCCCCAAAATCCTCAAAATTCCATTCCACTGTTTTCAAGCTAGTCAAGAAATTTGATAATATCCGTAAAAGAAATGGGTACAAAATATTTTGACGCGCCGATAACGCCGGACTGCACAGTTGTAACTTGTAATTTTAGCCACTAATTTCCCTCTCGATCTATTATTTAAGACTATTATTAAAGACTTTGTTTTTTTATAAATTTATTTATTCTCTTTCAGGTGGTAACGCAGTTGAGCAGGAGCTGGCTACTAAGATGCTCCAAATTCAATCCAAACGATTTTACTTGGATGTAAAGCAAAATCGTCGTGGACGTTTTATAAAAGTGGCTGAGGTAAATTATAAATATATATAAATATATTCTTGATCCGTCCGTCTGTATAAAATTTAGCTAGAGTCCTAAACTTTTCGACTTCATATGTTCCTAATCCATACGCAGCACAATTTTATAACTTTTTTTCGCATGCTTAATATATTGCTCATTTATTTCAATGATCAATATTTTAAACGACGCATAATTAATAAAAAAATTTTGTTTCCACTTTTTTATGTAAAAAAAAAACGAAAAAATAATTCATAATTAATTAAAAAATATATACTTTCAAATCCAATAATTAAGATTAAAATTAAAATTAAAAATGTGTATGACTGAATTATAGATTAGATTATTTATTTGCTATCAAGCTTTTTAAGCTTTTTATAAATCGGCTTTAACTTTTTCGAGTTTTTTTTTAATAATCTAAACGTTCTAAACGTTATGAAATTTTCATAACTTATTAAAATCATTGTAAGTCTGTGGTATTTGTTTTGCGGTTTTTTTTTATATATCGATATTGGGGGCGATCAGGGAGGTATTAAAATGTGCGACTGCTTGACACGAGCATAAGAGGAACATTTTTGCCTCTAACTCTTATAGTCTTCGAGATACGGAGGAAGGAAACCAAAGTTTGAAATCGATTTTTATCGATATTAATAAAACGGGGCAAAAAATAAATAAAAGAGTTTTAACTTTTTCTGCATATGGTATTTACGAACTGAATGAGTCCAAGATCAGCTTTCGAGCTTTTGTCGTCTTCGAGAACGCTGCTTGCATACAGACGGACAGGGCTAAATCAACTTAGCTCGTCGTCCTGATCAAGAATGTATATACTTTATGGGATCGGAGATGCATCCTTTTGTCTGTTGCATACATTTACACAAAACCATTAGGCCCACTTGTTTTAGGTTCAGGGTATGCGTGTGTAGTTATATGAATTTGTGAAATGAAAGGGGGTTTAAAAGTATGTAACGAAAACGCGCAGCTTAGTTTAGAGTATTGCCGAGTCGGCTGCTCCCAACTTCAGCAATCCGACATATTTTATAATGGGAAAATCCGTTATCATATACAATCTTGAAAATATTTTTTTGTTCGCATTTTTGATTCCATCATTTTATTTAAAATCCAGCTTGTAGTATAATTATTAATTTATCATATTTTCAGATCGGAGCAGACGGCAGACGAAGTCAAATTTATTTAGCTCTGTCTACAGCAGCTGAGTTTCGTGACCACCTATCTTCATTTAGTGACTATTATGCTTCTTTAGGTAGGACATGCATTGTTTTCAAAGAATTATTTTGTTGAGCTTAACAAATAAGTTAATCGAAAAGCAGGGCCTCCAAATACAGACAATTTGCCGGAGGATGGCAAACTAAAATCAGAGATGATGATTAAGGACAATAGAAGATATTATTTGGACTTGAAGGAAAATGCTCGCGGAAGATTTCTACGGGTAAATAAATAAAAATAAAAAAAAACAGTAAGAACGTTGCAGTCGGGCGTTACCGACTGCCTTATAATCGTTCACTTTCTTAATTATTATTATTTTGTAAATTTTCGGGGTTTTGTAATTTGTGTGGTGCTGGGGATGGCCAGAGTCGCCGAAATTTTGTAACGATCTTTAAAGGAGGTGAGCAGTTATCTACACCCCAAATTTTGTAATTGGAATTAGGGCGGGAGCGCTAGGGAGCATGACAGTGGGGGTGGAAATCTTTTTGGGAGGTTGTCAGCTATCCACATACCAAGTTTGGACCTTATCGATGTGCGATTTTAGGTGTTGTGCGCAGCCCAAAATCCTTAGTACTTTATCTGTAATATTTTCGTTATTCTGAGCATTCGGCATTCTTTTTCGAATTGGCACAGATTTTACCAAGTTTTCTCATACTTCGGACTCTTTGGAGTTCCATGCCTCTAGTAGATCCTCATTCAACTGATCCAGTGAGTTGAATTTATTTGTGTACACTCTTAGCAAAAATTCTGATTTACATTGAGGTCAATGCTCTGTGATATTCGTTATCTTAAGTTTTTAGTTACTGACGAAATAAATTGAGATTCGAGCAAGTTTGTTTCAAATGATTCATAACTTTCACCGTTTTCCTACAAACGGTAAAAGTCTATAAAAACATCAAATTTTTTGACAATATTTTTTGTAATATGACATCTAGTGACACTAAATTTAATTCAAGTGAATATTTTAATATTGTATAGCAATTAATGAATGTGTTGCAAAAGAGAAAATATTTATTAAGATAGGTGAAGAAACACAGAATTAATTTTACGCCAATTGGCAGCAAGTGCAAGAAATTTTTGTGTGTAAATAGAGATGCAGGCAGAATTTTTCTAAAATTTTTTCTGGATTTTTCTGTGGGATTGGTATATTTATTTTTGTCACAAAGGAACAAAACAGTACAGTGTGAAATACTCGGAGTATCTCCTAGTCGGGCAGTCCCAACTAGAGTCTTCTCACATGATTTGTTTTGAATTAATTCAATGTTGATTATTGATTGCAGGTTTCCCAAACAATTACAAGGGGTGGGCCCAGATCTCAAATTGCATTGCCAGCTCAAGGCATGATTGAATTTCGCGATGCGCTGACTGATTTGTTGGAAGAGTTTGGAGCTAACGATGGAGGGTAAAGTATTTAAATTTATTATAATCCCGTATATAGTAAAAAACTACGCAATAATAAGGATACTTTGAAATAGTATACCAAATCAAATAAACACAATTTGTTTATATATTATGAAAGGTTTTTGTAAATGTATGTAACGGACAGAAGGAAGAATCTCCGATCTCTCTTTTTGTCTGTCCGTCTGTATGAACGGCTTTTTCGATTTCCTGCCCTGTTTCATTCACCAAGTATTTAAATAAATATATATCGATATTATATTTATTTAAATACTTGGTTTTCTTACCATATTTCGGATACTATATGTTTCTATTTTAAGTATATGCAGATTTAAAATATTTTAACTTTGGATAAAATTCCCGTCGCAAATTTTGCAAGGGGGTTAAAATGTTTGTAACGTCAGATACCTGGACTCAGGGTATCTCCAAGTCGGGTGCTTCCGACAAGAGCATTCTTATTCGTTTTAATTTTATTTGTATTTATATTTCAGTTTTAAAGGCGACTTACCGGAAGAGCGTCATATGAAAGTGGATAACAAAAATTTTTACTTTGACATAGGTCAAAATAACCGTGGAGTTTATATGCGAATAAGTGAGGTAAAAGTCTATTTTGAGATATTTAACATTCTAAACCTTACTTATTATATAATTATTGCATTTATTCAAGGTAAAGAACAACTTTCGGACTTCTATAACTATACCTGAAAAGTGCTGGCTACGATTTCGTGATATTTTGAACGATTATTGCGACAAAATGAAAAAATCGTCCGATTCAATCACTGCCGATAATATTGTACCGACAACAACAAATAGTCTTAAATAATTGGCAACAAACCACAAGATCTTAGTAGTTATCAAAGAAGCACACCATGCAAAGAACAAATTCAAAGCTTTTTAAATTTTCTGCGTTCAAGCCTTAGAATGCAATCGAACAACTATGCTTGTGTACTTGGAAAGAGGCTTAAAACGTTTAATGTTCCCAAAAAAAAAACAAAAAAAAAAAATCCAATCAATAATTGTGTGACGATATGTAAATATGCCAGCTGCTAAAGAGATATGTGATTTTTTTCTTTAAATATCGTTTCTTAATAATAATTCGAACTTGTTGACAAAAAGCTTTTAATTTAATGTAATGTGTCTACACATGTATGTATTTATATTAAATATACAAAATTAGGCATTTAGAAGTTTCATATGTGTATTAGTAAACTTTTTATTTAATTATTACTTATACTAATTTAATTAAATATTTAACCATAAAAGCATTATATACGCATAAGTCAATGCACTAACATGCAACACAATGTTTAGTCACACGAAAACGATTTAAAATTGCTTTCAAATTCGAAAGTATAAACTGATTGACAGAGATATATAAACAAAAAATTTTCAGCGAATCCGCAAACACAATTTAATAATATTTTCGTTTTTGTTGTGGAACCCCCTTTCCTCAACGTTCGTTTAATTTACGAATTATTTAAAAACCAGGAAGGATTGAAATCAAAAAAAAAAATGTACATGCATATAATGTATTAATAACATTTTGTTATATTGCTCTGTACCTTTAATAATGATAATACAAATTCACAGCGAGAATACTACTTTTATGATTGACAAGAATGTGCTGTATAAAGATAATATTTAAATTCCGTACTCTGAATATTGTGACCAATTTTGTGCAATACTACTCAGTTAGCTTTATATTTTGGATATATAAACTATATTGGGATCCAAAATACGTTACTCCCAGATAGAAAGAGTTTCTATAATCTGTTTAAATTGTAATGGTCATCACAAAGTAAATGGCCACTTTGATAATGACCGCCTGGCAAGTAACCTGACATCCATAGCAATCTGTTATCCGTTAAACTAATTTGTAGTAAACGAATTAAAATAAAACACTCAAGCACAAACAGTGTTTTGTAGATTATATAATGATAATCTAGCAAGTGTGTAAATTTCGTCATAGCATATATCCGGTTGATGTAACTTAAAATGTCATCGTAAATATGAATGTTACAAAATTGTTAAAGCTTTTAGAAATATGTTATAAATTACATGTCTTAAAATAATTACTAAAACGTTTATAAAACAAAAGTTTCAATGTGATCACGTAGAATAAAAACTTATTAGGTACGATACAAATGCATAGCAAAATAAAAGAAATATAACTAAATAGTATGTGTGTATATATATTAATTGAAATACTTGTGTATACGCACACATATGCATATGCCTATGTATTAAAAAAAGAAAAAACGAAAAGAAAATCGAAAATATATAAAATGCAAAATAGTGTTATATTAATATCAAATTTCAGCCTATTAATCGATAAACTATATAATATTTATTATTATGATAATGACTACATATATGCAATACAAATCGTGCGCTACACTAGTACACTACTATAATATGTGTGTATGTAGGTACATACATACATAGAGATAAATCTGTACATTCAATTGTGGCGAATTTCCAGGTAGGTATGAAAACCTTAAAATCAGATGAAAGCAGATACGGATTGGCATATCGGTGGACTTATTATGTCAGCACTATGTTGAGCACATAATGAGTCTGGCTTATACGTAATGCATACAATGATATTTCATTTGCCTAAGCTACTATAAATACAATTATAAACAACAGCAAATGATTAACAGATACCTTATGTGACAAAAACGGTTATTTATAATACAGTGAATTTATCTTTGATGTTGTTTGGCAAACATTAATAATTTAAGAAATTTTGTGAATGAAGTATGAAAATAAAGTTAAATTAAAAAAAAAATTCAGCAACAATGATATGTAAATAAATATAATACCTGGTCGATAAATATGGTAGTTCATATACATTTCATTGTTTTGTCTTCCCACCCGAATCGTTACTAATGACATATTACTAAAACAAAAAAATAAATAAAATTATGATTGCTCAAGCTGGGAGAATCCGACGCTACTTGGCTTATGAAGTTTTTCCATTTTGTCTAGTATGTTAAGAATATTTTGGAATTCTGATACCTTTCTGATACTGCACGCATATTATGAGCATTTCCGATACATCGCCCCAATCGCATCAAGAAAGATGTTTCAAGTCGGAAGCATCCTACTTGAAGTTTAAATTATATTCGTTTAAATCAAATTTTGTGCCTCTAGCTCTCATAGTCTGAAAAATATACTTAAAAATTTTGATGTTGTTGTAGATTTTTATCGGTAAAAGTTATCGATCATTTGAAACAAACTTGATCTGCGCGTTCTATGGTCGAATTTTAATTGAAAAAGTTGAAATGTAATATGTTCCGAATGTCCGTTCACGATCCAAAATATTATTATTTGGGAAATTATTTATTTTTTGAAATTGTTGGGAGATTTTTTCGGCTCGATCTTTAGAGAAGGCTATGCTAAATGGATGTTCTCGATTTTTGCGAGGTCGGGAGTGTGCGTGGTCGAAAATAAGGTTTAGCAATCTTTGAAGAAAGTGATCAAGATTGCTCTAGTCGAACCTGAACGCAGCATTCAATACATAAACACAATCTCTCGGCACCTAATGAGTATTGAGGTAATTAAAAAATTTAAAAAAAAAATAAATTCGCAATTACCAACGAAAAATGAAATATATCAACCCCCGGAATTTGAACCTGGGACCCAGAAGGATATATATTCTCTATTATACCCTGTTTTAAAATCTAAAAATATAATTGAGTGAACAACCCATCAGATTCGATTTCTCATTATTTTCTGATTTGTCGAAACGGAAAGATTTCTCAATATTATTTTAGTCGAGTAAATACCAGTGATTATCAACCTGATACCAGTTCAGTCCACAGAGTCTGCAACGAAATATTGTTGTCTTAGGATCATAAATCATATACCGCTTAAATTAACAATTATGATGCGTTATGACAACTAGAACTGTGGGTTTTTTTTGTCAAAAACTTTTTAAACACAATATAATATTTTTAAATTTCTCTTGGCATTTGATTTGTGTTCATATTGGATTTATATTTCAGTTGCAAGTTTGACAAGTTTACAATTAAACATCCTATCGATCAATTTCACCAAATACAACGTCCAGGGTGCCAATTATGGCAACAACATCGGCTAACATATGTTGCTTTCCAATTTTCTCAAGCGCTGCCAAATGAGCAAATCCTGGCGCTTTGATCTTGCATCGATAGGGACGGCTGGAGCCATCGGATATCAAGTATACTCCAAATTCGCCCTTTGGGGCCTCGATAGCTGTATAGGTAGCACCAGGTGGTACTTGGAAGCCTTGGGTAAATAGTTTAAAATGGTGTATAAGAGCTTCCATAGACGTCTTCATTTCGGAGCGGGACGGCGGGGTCACCTTTGCGTCATCTGTTTTGATTTCACCAGCAGGCATTTGGTTTAAGCACTGATCAATGATGCGCAGAGACTGACGCATTTCCTCGATACGGCATAGGTAGCGATCGTAACAGTCGCCTTTGGTGCCAATCGGCACGTCAAAATCGACCAGATGGTACGCATCGTAGGGCTGTTGCTTGCGCAAGTCCCACTTGATGCCAGAGCCTCGCAACATAACACCACTGAAGCCATAATTAAGCGCTTCCTCGGCAGACACAATTCCAATATCTTCGGTGCGTTGTACCCAGATCCGGTTCGTGCTGAGAACATCCTCGACCTCATCCAGTCGTTCGGAAAACTTTGACGCAAACTCATATATGTCATCCATTAGACCCAGTGGCATATCCTACAAAAATGTGATCCCAATTAGTTTGCTTGTTGTACCCAAACACCACGGCATGTGTCAATTTACTAGCGAGACGCCGCCAGGTCGAATATAGGCAGCGTGCATACGAGCTCCTGAAACGCGTTCATAGAATTCCATCATTTTCTCACGCTCTTCGAACAGCCAGAAAAATGGAGTAAGTGCGCCCACATCTAGAGCATGAGTGCCCACAGCCATGATGTGATTGAGGATTCTCGTAATTTCAGCGAAAAGGGCTGCAAGCAAAAATACCATTAGTCAATTGTTTTTGGAATGAACCCGGTCTTACTTCTTATATATTTTGCACGCAGAGGCACTTCGATGTTAAGAAGCTTTTCCACAGCCAGGGAATAGCACTGTTCATTGCACATCATCGACACATAATCCAGGCGATCAAAGTAGGGCAAGGCTTGCGTGTAAGTCTTATACTCGATTAGCTTCTCGGTGCCACGATGGAGCAGGCCAATGTGTGGATCAGCACGCATTACCGTCTGCACGAACCCACACACATCATGTAATTTGTTTTTAAACAATTATTGTTAATATTAACAACACTAACCTCGCCATCGAGCTCCAATACTAATCGTAGCACGCCGTGGGCTGCGGGATGCTGAGGTCCGAAATTCAACGTTAAGTTACGCACCGATTTTTCAACAGGTACAATCTTGCCTATTATTGTGCATTAAACAAATTAAACAAAGCAAAACCAAAGGATTTGGCAATGTAAACATACTGTTCCATGGCGGCACCTTCCACAACGCGGTAACTTCATCGGGATACATAACTGGGCCACTGAACTGCTGCATAAATTCGGGATCTGGATACCATTTTGCAGCTCCCCGTTTCTGATTCGAGCTAAAGTTGACCAAAACCGTTATAATGCATATTTTTAATCATAATACCCAAGTGTTTATAAATGGAAAATGATTATGTAATGGTAGGTCGGTTGATTGTTTACCTCAGGATGCTGCCACCAGCCGCTGTAATAGACGATTGAGTTTTAAAAACTTGCACCCCTGCGCCCAGAGAGCGTTTTATAACATTGGCAAACATTTTCGACTTTTTAAGATTTGGTTTTTCGAGTTATTTTTAACCAAGCAGAGCTGTCAAACCAATTGACGGCCAGACAGCTGTTGCGTGCTGCAAAAATCGTATAAGTGCACGAAACTATCGATATTCTTGCAAACCACAACCACTAATCGAAACAGATCAAATGTAGCCAAGAGCTACAAATGCTAGTACAATGATGAGAATAGCATCTAGAAATCTATTTTTCGTGAAAATCGTAATACATGCAATCCAATTTCCAACTCTCTTTCTCTTTCTACCCCAACAAAAACAAAGAAATACTCAATGAATGTATATTCGCTCGTTATAGACTATCAAATTAATTAATTTTTTATTTATGCATTAATAAACTTAAAATAAATCTACTAATAGTACTTTTATAATATTCCTTAAATTTAAAATTGAATTAAATTAACCGAATCGTTCATTTATCAGTATACCAGTTAGCACATAGCTGGCTGGAAAATCGATATGTTTTGTTTGAAAAATACGGCTGTCGATATTTTAAAAATATCAATACAATGATCATATATTACATTCAATAAATTATTTCAGCCGTCTGTAAATGTATGTGGTTAAAATTAAATGGAGATATATGGTATATATATTTAAGCGAAATGTATGTACGTATATTCACTCAACGAAATATACTGATTTTTTAAATGTATGTATTTTTGCTCAATCGATTGCACAATTCGTTTAATGGGGTATCGATTATGTCGTGCCTTTGTGGTCAGTGCTTTGCCGATAATAAATAAAAATATATACCGTCAATTGAGTATATAATATTACAAATGTATATATAATTTATATTATTAAGGCAATACAGAAATATGTATTTGTATTGATTAAAGATTAAATTTAGTGGTAGTTGAAAAGAATTTTTAAAATGTATATACTTTGGTAAGCATCAACAGTATTTAAATACCCGGTTACATACAAAAAATGTAAGACTCTAAAATACTTGTGCAACTTTAAAGTACTTTCGGTACAAATACTTTTTAGATACAGATACATTTTTCAGATACTGCCACACTGTCAGTTCCGTATTATTTTTTTTTACACCTAATACATAGCTCTTTACTGCATAATATTTATTTATATACAAATTTTACTAAATTAATTTCAAGATGCTTTGGATACGGATAAGGCAACTTAACATGTACTAAAAGGAGCAAATTGGAAAAAATGTGATTCGTTAAAAAGTAAAATAAAATTCAAAAATGTATACATAAAAACTGGCATTGTGTCTGTGTGTGTGCGTGTGTAGAGTGGTTATTATGCATTTACAATGAAGACTTGCAGACAAAATTGGTTTTTTACTCTGCATAAAGTAATAAATGGCACACCGTTTTTATGCAACGCATCATTTCAGTGGATTTATTTATGAAATATAACTGATTTTTATTCATAAAAGTTTTCGTTAATTGTGTCGGGTTTGTGTATGTATACACAAAATCGTCGGATTCAATGTTTATGTGTTTGAGTCTCCTCTGAGCGAGAGAGAGAGAGAGAGAGAGAGAGAGACAGAGAAAGTGCGAGAGCAAGAGAACATTCGATTCTGGTGCAACAATATTATTTGCCTTTCCAAAACAAGCCATAAAAGTCCTCTATCAAAGCCAAAATAAATATCAAATTGCTTTTGCAAATTATATGAAAAAATACAATAAAAATGACATGCAATACATGTTCAGGATCACTTTAACAAGACAAAGGACATGTTCGAATGCCGTACGATTTCATTGTGTATTGTTACATAGGCGAATTCAACTTTGAAGCCTGTATACATCTTGGAATCGTTGACATTCAAGCATATTACGAGTGAATTACATACATACAAGTACAATTAATTTACTCACACACACATATGTACATGTAACTCGTATATAAGCACATATCTCAGTCCCAAGCAACGACCTGAACGTATAGAATAGAATAGAATAGAATAGAAAATGTTTTCGAAAAATTGTTTGAAACATGAAGTAAACTCTAAGATATATACTATATACTACTGCAATGATGAATAACGAATGGATATCGTGTCTTTTACGTTTTAACTATTCCAGTATGCAAGAGTTATTTTAGCAGAAGCTAGGATAAGATATATTATAAAATATCTATGTGTAGCCAAGAATGCAGGATCAAGAGAAATCCTTGAAAACCTGAGGTCATAAGAATTACAATGATGGGTATATACCCAAAAATTGATTAATTCATTGTGAAAGATTTGTATTTCAACCAGAATCACAGTGTGTGCTAATAGTATTTTGATTAGCATCAAGTGCACGCATTTAAAGTAACATGGAAGTTTCCCTGATTTTGTCTGAATATCTGTTCCTTTTAGCCACAGGAGACATCGGTATGTTGCTGGCGGTCGCACCTTTAATTTTGTCAAGAGCACGCAAGAACAGCAACAACTGGGTCAACAGGCAACGCTTGTGCATCAGCGAGGAAACGCAACGGCAACAAGTAACAACGGTAAACGGAGGCAAGAACAGGCGGCTTAAATCGACCAGAATCCAGGTTCCAGGAGCATACTAAACTAACTTCATAAATGACGCTTGTCCCGCCGACGACCAAGTCGCATAGAAGACCGGGTCTGGCTGTTTCCTGGAGGTCAACCCAACAGCAGCCCGCAGCAGAATCAACTCGAAAAGCACGTGGCCACCTGGAGCCGATGTCAACAAAGCGTGCGCATCTCAAGGATCCCCTACAGCCGGATGGCGCTGCAGTTGCTCTGTCGCCGAGTTTGGCGTTCTGCTCCGCTCTTAAGTGCCCGCGACCAGCTGATGGTGATGATGATGCCGAGGGTTTGGCGAGGGCGAGGACAGGCGCGGGGAATGTTAAGGTTGACAAATGGATGGGCAAGAATAAAGCAACGGCAGCCAGCGCTGAATTATCTCCACCGAAGACCATTGACAAACATATGCCAAAAGCTCGAAATCGTCACGAACCGATAACCGCTCTCTTTCCACCAGCAATGCATCGAAAGTCCAAAGGTAAAACCAAGAGCAATACAACAACGCCTGGATCCAGGTCAAACACAACATTCTGTGCTGGCCCCCAACACATGAAGCGTCGCTCAGAGACATCGAAACTGAAAAATACGCAGTTCAATTCTCAGACAGATCCCCGGCCAACGCTAGTTACCGCTAAAACATCCGATCCGGATCCGATCGTAGCAGCACAAAACCACCTTGGGAGCAGTACAAGGATTAACATAAGCAATAAAAAGAAGGCGAATGCCGTGCGATATAAAATGTTGATTCCCCTGCCCACATTGGGGGCAACATCCTTTGTCACGCTTCTAACGATACTCTGCATAGAAACCGTGCTTCTATCAACTATGTCCAGCTGTGCTAAAACCTTCTATATGCATTGGAACACGTCGAACAGCATGTAAGTCCATTCATTTTTAAATAATTATTATTATATAAGTGTAAAATAATAAAAATGAGCCCGCAGACGAATGGAAGACCATCGTTTTTCCACTGTCTAGCCAGGTTTAATTTTATTGAACTTATTTAAAAATTATAATACTTTCTATATCAGAGAGTTTCTTAAAGCATATCTCGCGATCGATCAAAATCGGAGCTAGTCTAGGTACTTCCATCTGAAATCAATTTAAACAATGTTAAATCCTTTGCAATATATAGACACATTTTATTTGTACCCCATATGTATGTATTGAATTGCAACACCGCCGCCGCCGCTCACAAAAGAAATACGCACGCACGTACAGACGGAGAGACTGAGACAAGTACAAAACAAAAAGCAAAAAAGTGCATCCTCAAACCAGGCCGCAAGGCCTCCTACAACGCTCGTCATATTGGGACAGGTTGTGCGTAGAGGGATAGAATACTCGCTGAGCGTCTTGTTAAACGAGCTGAGAGGTGGGTGCCTTCCATTCGTGGCTGGGTTGTTCTCAGTGTTTTAGCATGCGAGAGTTGTTCACTGAATA
>SCDY01000758.1:0-35000 GCA_004143825.1 Drosophila micromelanica | reverse complement strand
TCATTACCTGCCGCCGGTTGTTGACACAAATCACAGTAACATTGTACAGAGCACCATTAATTGGCCCGTAACGGCTTGGGGCGCGGAGGCGGCAGACACAACGTCCAGCAATATACTAACATCTATATCTACTAATAGCAAACAATTGTTCCATCCGAAACACACCAATCAAGTCAAAATTAACACCACCTCAGACAGTCAGAACAATACAAGTATTAGCAATTACACACCATCATCCCACAGTCCGCCAGACCTTGGTAATAATAAGACGAAAAGTAAGTAGAACTTATAAAATGCCCATTCATGCATTTGCCATTACCCACAACCGAACCTGAGTCTATGTCTATATCCAACCTATTTGTACTGTTACTGCGTTTATAAGGATGAGTTTCAGTTCACAAAGGTATTTATTATTTGTTATATATATTGGTAGCATTCAAAAATATCGTCTTACAATATTCGGTTAGCCAAACTATTAAAACTATTTTAATTAATTTTTAATTGTTAATTTATTGGTGCTATGTATAAGTTTCTGATTTTTTTTTGATTGCCTGTATAGAAACACACAGAATTTTAGTTTTTTGTGGAACTATGCTGGTAAGAAAAAAAATCATCTAACAATTTATTTTGTCCATTTTATTGACATCATATTTGAATGTTTTGGACACTCGCAGTAACGTACAGATGAAAGCTTAACATTATTTTCCCAACATACCACACCACACTTTATTAAATAGTACAGTTCAAAAGTACTTTTCACACTAAGATGGTACAAATTGGACCACTTCGGTCTGCAGGCGCGTTCTTTTTTAATTCCGTTAAATTAAGCCCGCGATGTGCCCAACCCGACCAAAGCCAACCAACTTCCTATGTAAGATCACTGTCTAGCTGAAGAACTTATGATGTATGGATTTTATTGGCATTGATTTTATTGCAAAAGTGCCAGCTAAAGTCCAATTAAATTGTAAGAACTGTCAACTAACGCGCTTTACCATTGCAGATGACCACCACAATTATGACAAGCATCCAAATGAAGTAGTGAAAAACGAAGAGCTCACCTATAACAGTGGATCAGGGCGAGTGTCTCGAAGCCATATCTGGATCTGGACCTGCCTACCGACAGGCGGTGTAACCACCATGGGTCTGACCTCTATGTGTGCCTATGGTATTAACTTAACGATTCTGGTCCCCGTCATAGTGGTAATCATATTTAACTACCTGCTTGGGATACGAGTCGCCAACACAATGGGTCGTCGTCGCACAGAAACTCTTGGTATATACCGGTGAACGGTCTCGCTGTAGCTGGAAGATTATTTTAGGAGCCATCATAACATCACAGAATTTCCATTGGTCGAACTATGTAAACATAGTAAAATATTTATGTATTTCCAATAGGTTCGATTTGAATCGAGCCAAATTTGAAGCAAGCGAGGAGGATAACAGTAGATGAAAAGAAGGAGAAAGGTGAAATAGAATAAATAAGTAAACAAATGAAAATTTCAAGCGCATTAAAACATAGTTTATAGCGATATAGATTTAACTTAACTTAACACATAAGTCAACAAAGAGGGCAACATGCCGATTCAAAACGATTGCAGATTTTAGATTCAAGAGTATTAGTTATAATTGCCACTATCTTCGCCTATGGCTCTGGTCTCGTTGCAGTTCGTCAATGTATACCCAAAGTCCAGTCTATAGATATTTAACGGCAAGCTTTCCACCTATCTATCGGGAGTCCAAAATATGCAACTGATATATAAGCTCATAAGCCACTTGCATATAGATAAACAAATTACTTCTGTTACTGCGTTTATGTTATACAGTTTATGAATTTATTTACTTTGGGATTACAAGACTTTAGTTTTTTTTTTGTTTCTTAATAGAACATCAAATTGCTGTAAATATTATTATTTATATATCTGAATTGTTTTCAGTACCATATATTTAATCCAGATTTTCAAAATTATAGTCTTTGGAAGCATAAGCACAGTAATAGAAAGCCTTCCAATGAGGCACTTAAATTCGTTTATGCAAGCATTTCTGAATAATTTCAAAATGGACTTATCTTAATATCTGTATGTGTAATCAGTCATTAGATCCTCACCGTCACACTATTACACAGTTTTTTATATTTTCTTTCTCAAATGCAAGCTCTCACATTATACACATACTTCTCGTACAGCAGCTGCCTTGTACGGTGACAATTTTGACTGAAAATTAAAAACAACAAAAAAACAAAAAAAAAACAAAACAGAAAATCATGTATTAGTGTACGTTTATATAAAAAAAAAGAGTAGGAAATTAGAAACTAAGTGACTCGAATAGCAGATACTGTAAACGTACCCGAAAGTAAATGTTGAAGCAAACCTATGTATTTATGAATGTTTCGTATGCATTTACATTTACATTTACACGTACAATTACAAAATTATATTCGTATTAAGTATTTCGAATATGGGAAAGGTGAAATTCAAAGAACTCAACTGTAAGTTTTACGTTCTTATTTTTTGTTTTTGTTTTTGTTAGTTTTTAATTTTATAATTTTGTAAATGAACCAAGCAGTATATATAGTAGAAGTTACACAAAAAATTATACTATTACATGTGCATATATATATATACATATATATATATGCAAAAAGTTTAGGTGAAACGTTATAATGATTGTAAATTTAATAAAAAAAAAACAAACGATTTGTAAATCCTGTATTTATGCAGCATTTGCTCCATTCATACATTCAAAAAAAAAAACAAAAAAAAACTGACGAAAATATTTACATAGCACATAAGCAAGTATTCATATACATAGACTCAAACAAAACTTGCACACTCGATGATAATGAGGCAGATCGTTTCGGTATTTGAATAAAGCCTAGTTCTAATAATCATCAGTCAAAATGAGCTCACAGTGCAGTATGTATAAATCTTACTTTCAAAGCATTCAAAAGTAAAATTGTATATTTTTGTTTTGTTTAATTTTGCAAGGTACTTAACAATGAATCAAATATGTAAACTAACATACAACAAACAGAACACAACACACGTACATCACTTTCTTCAGCACTTAATTATAAAAGACACTTAGCTCGTTAGTGGTAACACTCTTCTACTTGTATCTCATGGCACTCAATCCCCGTACTGTCTTGCAATAGCAAACGCTCATTTAAAAAACAACAACCGATCAACTTACGACTAAACCGAATTTATATCATCCGACGACCTCGCCCATATTGTAGGAAAATCGGGCAGTACCGTAACCCATAACCGGATCCAGTTAAATTTGATTTACAAGCTTACTCTTGTCACATAGAAAACAATACATACATGTAGATACAATAGCATCTTTCCACATGCAGATTGAGATGATTAGGATTACGCTAACAATACAATACAATACAATACAATACAATACAATACAATACAATACAAAACATTACAATACAATACAATACAATACAATACAATACAATCCAATACAATATATACAAACAATCATATACATACTTTCATAATCATGCCTATAAATAGTTTTTTAATAAATATAGCAATCTAAAACACATTACAGACGACTCCTTTATTGGCATTTTACCAAAAGTGTTGCATACTTTCAACTTGATTGATTTCGTAACTTTAATAATTTTGATATTTCGATGAGCTCATAACTGATTTTCAAAAAGACATCCATCTACAGCGTGATAATCGAAAATTGTTTTTTCCAATAATTCACATTGATTTACAGTACAATATCAATCAGTAAAGTATAAGCAAAAATAAAGCATAACTTGTATTATTTGAAATCATATTTATTTACATAAAGCTAGCATTAAATTAAAATCTTAAAACTACCTATTGTATAGGCAAAATATTTAAATTTAAATTATTGTTAAACCAGTCTACAGATTTTCTTCTAGGCCTTTTATTTACATCTACAAAACCGATTGGAGATTTTCGCTGATGTGCGATGTCAGTCAGAAGAACTTTCAGTGTACTTTACCTGAATCATTGCAAAATATTGGAATTATCAAATGTGTCGTGCCATCAGCTTATGTACATAATCTCACACCCGCGTAGCCCGGTTCAAACAAAAATTGTTTATGTGCCTATTTACTTATTTAAATTTAATGGTACTTAGTTTACTTGTCGTTTATTTTCAAAAATATGTTATCAAAGTACAGTGCGACATTGAGACCGACCAAAACTGACCACATCCATTAAATCCATCCCGAGTATACTTTAAAACCCGATACTACCATACACACGTATACAGATACATTACCGTACACATACGCTCACACACACACATATACATATACACATGCCGCAAGCGATCAATGATGAATGTGTAATTCAATTAATTGGATACATTTGTATGTATGTATGTATTTATACATGAAGGATATAAATGTAGGCTGATAGGCAAAGATAAGAAGGGATAGCGAAGGACTAAATTGTAGTTTTTAACTGTAGCACAGCAAATTTATATCTACTTATACCATTTAAGGGGTAACATAAGCAAATGCATTCAAAACAAACGAACCTACATATGTATCTATGATGATGATGATAATACAAATGAAATCGAAAACGAAAACGAAAATGATAAAGCAAGCAAGCGAGAGTGCAGAAATGAACAATGTATCAATGCAAAAATAAAAACAAATTTAAATTTACAAGTTGAACGGCATTCAGTTGTATATCTTTTATGCAAATTTTTCTTAATTATGTAGTATTTGATTTGTGTTTTTTATATTTGGGGCAATTTGGGGAGCTAGCCAAAATCCGAAATATTTGAAATTTTTGTATACTCTACGCGAAATATTGATAAAAAAAGCTTTTGTTTTTCAGCTATATTAAAAATACAAAAATTGGGGTAACAAATGTTAAATGCTAGTTTATATATTTATGAAATTTTAAAGATAAAATACAAGAAATTGTACCGAGTTTTTAAAAACTTTTTGTGTCTAGCTTACAAAAATTGTACTTCAACAAAATTCTTGAAAATTAAATTTAGTGGGCGTGGCCAGGATATCTTACCAGCGAAAGTGCGAAATCAGCAGAACTTGTAAACGATTCCATCGAGCCCAAAATTGCATCGATCAGCGTCGAGGCTAGAATTCATAAGACAGTGCAGAGTTTAAGGATGAGCTATAAATGATAATGATAATGAGCTATTAATGATAAATTCAGGATAATAATAACTAGCACTTGTTAGATAAGAATAAAGATAGAGACAGAGATGGAAAATCAATGGCAAGCTATGCTCCTGCTCATAGCTGAGGACGAACAGTGATTTCCCGGAGGTATCCTGAAAGCAATGATTTTATTAGGGGCAGAGAGAGCTCTGAGGAAAACACGTGGTACAATCTATTATATTGTAAGCTGCATAAGACACTATAAACTAAGCTTTATAGTAGTCGCCCTAAAATGAATCAGGAATCAATATCGCTATTAATCAGCGTATGTAGGAAGACAACACCAAGGATTGTCCTACGGTTGGATAGCGACGATGGGAGACAAAGATCGGGATCCCAGATTAGACCACGGAAGGTAAATGGCAGAAATTATTTCTGAACAGACTCATTTCTATTTTGGAGGATGTTATACTGCGGACACCAGATACATGAGCAGTATTCCAGGATTGTGAGGCATACACAAGTTTGCCGTGAAGGGATACTTGAATTCCTTCGACCAACGTCTAATAAACCCAAGTACACCCTTGGCCTCGTTTATAATGAAAATCAAACAGAACTCGAAGGTCCTTTACTGTAACGTTGCAATGGAAAATTGTCAAGGTATAGCTAACATCATCTTTAAATCACATTATCTCTATAGATAAGCATTTTCACGGAACAGGCTTTAACCAAAGACAATATGTTGCTATAACTTTGTAAAATTGGTAAAAAAAAAAACTTTTGATGCAGGTTCATAAAATAATCTATTGTCTTTAATATAACAAAACAATAACAGTATTAATAAAAAACACGAAATATTCATAAATATCGGTCAACAAAAGTCTTCGTACTCTTACTACTTATATAATCTGATTAACTATAGAAATAATAATAATATTATTATTTTTTTTTTAAACTTGGTGTATACTAGGATATTGCTTAATTTTATTAACATCTCTGAGGTAATTTGGCATTGACATCGCTAATTTTTCAATATAATCAGATGCAATCAGTGTTTTCGAAATTTTTTTTAAGTATATTCCACACATACTCATGGTTGTCTTGTTGGAAATAGAAATCTGACTCTATTTCGAATTTCTTGATTTACATGATTTGAGGCCCGACCAAGTATTAGGGACTTACACTCCAATATTTTTGGACAAATTTATGCCTTTTTAAAAGTGTGCGAATACTTTCTTGTTGGCAATAATTAGTGCCTATTTTTAGTTTAATTCATTTCATAATGAAACTAAAAGTCAAATGAAATGTTTTTTTGGTTCAAATATATTACTGAATGTTTCTTAACAAAAATGATGTAAATATTTGGTGTTGAAGTAATCTTTAAAAATTGAGGTGTGCCGAACTGAGTTGAGTTAGCCGTGTCCGTCTGTCCGTCTCAGCGATCTCGGAAAGTACAAAAGATAGAGGCGATTTTCGATTCTCCTAATCAATACGAAAAATAAGTTAAATATGTTTTTTTTTTGGAGCCTATAAGAGCTAGAGTCCAAATTTAGTTTATAAAGGTAGGTCGGGTTCAAACTATCTGCTAGTCAGAGCAAATTCAGCTTTTTTTACTCGTTCACAAAGTGAAAGGGATATGGAGAAGCTAGAGACTTGAAACTTAAATCGATAACATCTAAATATCAACATATTACCGCGAAAATTTAAATCTCCCTTTTCAAAAGTACAAAACTATATAATTTTATCGAAACAAAAAATGATTGTTATTAAATTGTTTCTGTTTTCCATTGTTATTATATGCATATGTGCTGTGAACGAGTATTGCACAGTCGGTTACACCCGTCGAAAGCTTCAAAGAGTTGAAATATTCTTGTTTTCTAGCCCACCCTTATATGCGGTTCAGCAAATTCTCAACATTTGTGTGTTGCAAAACGAACTAGTTCCGGCTCCGAGTCATTTTTGCTTTGCACAGAGTTGGCATCCCCAAACGTCAACTCTTGTTTGGGAACAGCATCCAGATAGAAAGTGAGAGCAACCCTCCTCGGCCTGTGCATTTGTGAAGTTTGCGGGAGTATTGTTAACTTTATTCATGTTCAAAAAAAAACTAGACAAATTTTGCATATAAATTATATAGAGGATTTTAAGGCTCTTAAATAAGCTCTGTCAACAGGACGGATGAGCATTATATGTAGGTGTGAAATCGAGCACTCTCTCTCCGAGAAAAGATTACCTTGAGAGTCGCAAGGAAAACTGCATTAAAAGTGAAGCTCTGCGAATAGCACAAGGTCGTGTGTATTAACTTTGCACGATAAACAAGGTTCACTTTTGAAAGTGCCAAAGACTCTATACTCAATTTTTTGCCTTCTTTTGCCTTGGTAATTGGTAAGTATTCAATACAAAGAGTGTTATTTTAAAGTTATTATTGCTAATATTTGTTATAATATAAAATAATAATTAGGTAACGGTAAGGGTATATAGTATATAGTATATAGTGTAACCACATATGCTTTTGTCTGTCTGTTAGTCCGTTCTCGTCCTATGGAAATTCTACTGTTATTGTTTAGTCGATTGTAATAATAACTTGTTCAGGTAGTATTAAATAATAATTTATATATTGCCAATTATAGCAATAGTATTTGTAGATATACCATTAAATCAGCCCAATAAGAAACAGCCATGTCATGGGAGAGCATCACATCGAAAGACCTGCTTAGGTAAGCCGCTGAATTGAGCTGAATGCTGCAATTTAAATAATTAACAGTACACATATAGACAGTAATCCGTTGTTGTTGCTTCCAGCATCCCACCAAGCCACAATCTATCCGCAACACATTTACTCGCATCTCCCGATGGATCGCGATACTTGCTTGATAATTGCAATGGTTTTTATAATATATTATTTATGATATTATTATGGATGTAACCGATCTATCCAATTATAGATCTGTGCCAATTTGATGAGAACTACTCGAGAATTGCCGGCTACGGTTCCAGCCCGGACGGTGATCACGGATCACGTTCCTTGTGGGTACGCCGCGGTCTAGCTCGTTCCGGCCAGGCCAACTCTATCATCAGTTGCTTTTGGGCTTGCCAACGAAGTTTGCGCCAATACATTGCGAAACGAAAGGTACATTTAAGACTGTTATCCAAAAATCGAAATAATTCTGATTTCTGTATGATCGAGCACCTGACCTGAACATTAATTTGGTGGAGCGAGTTCTTATATAGCCTCCGAGATCTTAATCTAATTCACATCGTATATATCATATGCAGAAAAGGTTTCTAAATTTTTATTTCGTGATCGTAAATCGATATCCACCTTTGGTTTTCTTACCATATCCTGGGGTCTATAGCTGCTTGAGGTAATCAATTTAGTGCGTTATATTTAAGCCAGTCGCAGATTTTGGATATCGACCCCGACATCGATGAAACCATAAAATCCACAATCAATCCTGATCATTTCATAACGACCACACATTTAGTTTTAAAGAAAATAAGGATTTATTATCAAGGTCAAAATCTTTGGTGGAGGTTCCAGCTATCTGTATACAATATTTGGTAATTTTTGCTGCCAAATTTTGAAAAATATTCAAATATCATATCTTAAGACTGTGTTTGAATATTTCGTGGAATCGGAGACATTTTCACAAAATTTTCTTACATTTAGTTTTTATTTATTTTGATATTTTTGCCAAAAATATAATCTTAATAATTATATATAATCGTTATATCAACGCTCAAATTTTAAGAAAGGAGGAGTTTGAATTAATTTTAAGATAATGTCCATTCGCAGATCGAACGGGGCTTACGTCTGTACGAGCTTAAAAAATATAATTGCCAAATTCTATGTCAGATCTTATTATGCCAATGAAAGTAGTTCAGAGGTTTTGACTGAATATTTTTGTGTATGCCATAGAAAGCAACATTTCTTGCGACTTATTTGAGAAGAAAGGAGGAGTTTGAATTAATTTTAAGATAATGTCCATTCGCAGATCGAACGGGGCCTACGTCTGTACGAGCAGCATAATCAAACAGCAGCTGTGAGGACCTGGCGTAGTGCCTTGAAGGGCACCTGTCGGCGGGAGGACTGCTTTCAGCTGCTTGGCTACCTGTACCAGGCGCACATGGATTGGGGCAAGTACCGAGACGCCATCGATTTTGGCCACCAACAGCTGGGCATATCCGAGGAGCTCGATTCGCCCAACATGCGCGCGGAGACATACCTGAACCTGAGTCGCGCCCACGCCAGTTTGGGCGGATTAGAGCGGGCCTTGGCCTATGCTCGGCACTCGCTTTACAATGAGTCCGGCACGAAGTGCCGCAGTGGTCTGGTTCATTTGACGGTGGCACGCGTCTATCTGGAAATGGGCGGATTCTCTCGGGCCTTGGAGGGCTTGCAGGGTGCCCATAAAATAGCCACAGCCATTGGCGATCCTTCGCTGGAGCTGCAAGTGTATGTAGCGCTCTCCGAACTTTTCAGCCGGCTGCAGGACAACGATAAGAGTGCAACGTATGCCTCAAAGGCCTACGATCTGTCCCGATCTCTGCAGCTTGGCGACCTCAACTCCTGCCATCACAGGGCGGCACTATTACGCATGGCAGCTTCACTGCGCAAACAGGGTGACCTCGGAGATGCCCACGACTATTGCATGGTAACTACTAAATTTCGATCTCGCCCTTTTTCCACGTTTAAGTTTCACTCGTTCACAAAGTAAAAAGTATACAGCTACATATATGAGGTGTGTACAATATCCGTTTAGATTTCGATTTTAGATAAGTTCCTCTAAAGATCAACAGTAGAAAGTTTTCTGATTTCTCTCGAAAAATCGAGCCACAAATTTTTCATTTCCATTTGCCCATTTCCGCTCCAAATAATCGTTTTAGACAATTTTTAAGTAACCCGATTGCAACATTCTTAAATATTACTTTATAATATTACAGGAAGCAACTAGGCTTTCGCTGATATCGGGAGATCAAGCCACATACACACGCAGTATCCGTGTCATGGGGGATATTTACCGCAAAAAGATGGACATTGATGTATGTATAAAGTTTTTGAATAATTTAAAAAATACCGGACTTGTATTTTACAAACAATATTATCCTATAAATAATAGTAAGTTTAAAGAATAGTAATTATTATTTTTAAGACGTCATCAATCAAGAATCACATAGATGGTTCACAGAAATCACTCTCAATCTCCCATGGTACATTCGAAAATTAATTTTGTAAAAATTGTTTATTAAAACCGTGATTTAACCTAACTAACCACATAACATATACATAGATGGACCATCTAGCAGCTCCCACATCGAGTTTAGTCTATCTTCCCTACGAGTCAGAGTTGTGTGAAATATTGAAAGGGTTTGGGACCTTGGCATTTGGGATTATTAGTAATGATTGTTGGTGACGGTTTTTGAAATTTTAAATTTCAAATATATTTAAAAAAATGTGGTACCAAATTAAAGGAAAAATGTCAACATTAACATATTGACTTCAATTCTATATCACAGCTTATTTTATGCAGTCTCAAAAGTACCAAAACTTTTTGAAAATATAAATAATTTTTTATATTTACAGTATTTAATATCGCACCCTTTGTTGTTTACCACATCTTGAAGCCTTTGTGGCATTGAATCAAAAAATTTTTGGGTCAGTATTCAAATTTGTAGTCAGCATCAAATTTCTGCTCCACTGTTTCACAGAAACCTTCTTTAGCTCTTTTTTTTTTGTTGTAAATGTGGTATTTTCGAATATTATTTTTTAAAATTGACTACAAATTTTCATCACATAGGGGCTCTTGTATATGAGCCAAGACTGCTTTGGATCGCTGTCCTAATAAAAACGGAAATTGTGCCTTAAGTTATCCTTGAAAATATTTAGGTACATGTTTTTCTCCATCGTAGACTTAATAAAGGCTAGTTTTTCTCCATCCCCCATGCCTTACTGTGGCTTTAGGCTTTGGCTTTTGTGGCTCCGTAAAATTTTGAGAATTAAAAATGAAGATAAAATTATGAATCTATATTAATGTAGATGATAGTCTTAGTTTTAGCTCTGTGAAAGTTTGAAGTCAAAAGCACTCTCTATAAGCCCCTTACAATGATAATGATACAATAATTTAATGTTATTATTGATGAATTACTATTAGATCTCTTTAAATTAATATATAAAATATAAAGCTGATGCAGTCCATGATGGTATCAGAATTGTTTTTAAAAATAATCCAAGTGGTTGTAAGCCTAATTTCCTAAACTAACGAGAATATTTTTGGTGGAACCTAGAGAGCATTTCGACAGTATGAGCAGGCAATGGGTACTTCGGCAACTTTGGGCGATCGTATGGCTCAGATGGAAGCGATGGATGGTGCAGCTCGATGTCTGGAAACATTGCGACTTCAAAGTAAGATTTGCAACTGCAGACCTTTGGAGTTTAATACGCGGCTACTGGAGGTGGCCAGCTCGATTGGGGCGAAGGTGCGCAAACCTATTTCCAATTCAATTGCAATTATTGTGAAATCTTCCTATACGTTTTAGCTTCTGGTTCGAAAAATTCGAAGTCGCTTAGCTCTGATATATCAGGCATTGGGCGACGAAGATCAGTGTAACACACACCTCCGATTAGCTGATCAAACTGATGCTGCCCTTGGCCTAAATTGTGGTGCGTGTGGCGAGGTTTTTGGTCTTCAGCCAGCCAGCCTAGAAGCTCTGCCATGTGCCCACATACTTCATTCCAGGTAACTACCCTAAAGTAGTAATAGGATTAAACAGATAAGAATTTTGAAGTTCAAAAGTTATACCCCAAACTCATTGAAAATGGTTAAAAAGGGTAGAATAAAGTAAATATATTCTTTATGATGATTTAGTCATGTCCGTCTGTCCGTCGGTATGAATGTAGCTATCTCGGAAACTACAAAAACTAGAAAGCTGACCTTAGTCTCATTCAGTTTATAATTTTATTTCGATAACTTGCTCCGTTTCAATAATATCGATCGATATCGATATCAACATTTCTTTTTCTTACCTAAAGTGAGTGTGAATTTGTGAATGTATTTATGAGTGCAAACGAGCTGAAATGTTTATGAAGCCAGATCGCAGGGTATTGGGTATCTCCTAGTCGGGCCAGTTTTCACCATTATTTGCTGTTAACATTTTTGTTGTGATTGCTTAGATGTGCTCATGAAATTTTTCGCCGACGGGATAAAAATATGACGGCCCGCTCTTGCCCTGCTTGCAACAAATTGCTGAGCTCCCGCCTGCATCTCTATGGGAACGAGAGTGCAGCAGAAAATGGCAACTTCGACGAAGACAGTGTTCGGACAGTGCCGCTTAACGCTAATGGACTTGCTCTTGATGGCTTTATATCGCTGAACTCTGAGTCCCTGTTGCCACTGCCAGCTCCACTTATAGCTCGATCTGGCACCGACTCGACGGTGTACTGCAATGGGCTTAAGGATAAGTCCGAAAACACTACCTTGCTGCTCACACCGAACGCTTCTCCCAACGCGGTCTACCGCAGCAATTTGTCGTTGGCTTCGCTGAGCATGCGAGCTTCTAGCCTAACAATTGACAGTGGACGGAATGCGACATCTTCAGTTTAAGGCTCAAGGTAGAATAAATCGTTGGATGTTTATTTACTGAAAATCATTCTTTTTTTTAATACATGCTTTCCAGATGATCTATATAACTAAGTGGTTTTCGGTTACTTCCCATTAATAAGACATGATCTGTACCAGAGATGAAAGAGATAAAAAAGTAATAAGTAAAATTATGATGAATTAATTCACCTGAGATCAGAGAAATGTATGAAACCCAAAATTCAACCAAAATCGAGTTTGTGAATCAAATTTCTGTTCACAGATGTTCATACTATCTTTAGGTATGCTAGTAAGTTTTCTGTTTTGTTTTTTTTTTTTTTTTTTTGATTTAAACTTATTTTTTGATAAGAGGCTAACAATGAGAAACTGGCAAGATCGATAATACTGTACACATTGAAAATGGTTTTCTGCAAATCGGGAGTCTGTCAGTCTGTCTGTCGATCTTGTCATCTAGTTGATAAGGAACACACCTTCGACTGATGAGCAGATCATGTTTTCGATGCTTCTTTCAAAGCATATAGCCTAATAATAAATTCTTCAAATGAATGTACAAAATGTTATGCCATCGATAAAATACGAAAAATAATTGTTAAATCCGTTATCATGTTTGATTTAGTTTTAAGCAATCAGCTAAATATATTGTAAATTCATATCGTAAATTTTCTGGAACATATATGCTACTTGTGGCGATCTTCGGACAGACAAGCTGTATCCGTTTGCTCTTTTTTTATAGTTTAGTTTTATTTCTTTTGCTACAGGGTAGAACGAGTGACTGTAGTACCTAAATCAAAATGACAGATGAGTTGTTAAAGTTTTAAAATGCAAAGGTCCAACATATAAGTACCACAGAATCATACTATATAGAATTACCTATTGTTTATATATACGATAATTCGTTAATAGATTCATACACAAATCTATGGCAAAAACAAAAGCTGTGTAAAAGTATAAGTAACTAAGTAACCAAAGTTTAAAAGTTATTGTTGAATCTACTAAACAAGCCTGTAAACAGTTTAAAAATATATTTACAAACACAAAAAAAAAAATAAAAAAGAATTAATAAATACATAAGTAAGTATACATATATATATATATATATATTGTCTTTAATGATAAAAATAATATTCGAAAATTTTAATTATCCTTATCTTTAAAGCACAGAAGTAATTAAGCACTCCTAAGATTTTAGTGATTATTAAGTACAGGTCTTCATCTATGATAACTGTAAGACAAAGTCAATCACTGATCAAATCAATTGTATTTGCTGTAATATAGTTGTTAATAAAATGCCGTTGGAAATCTCAATGTGTCCGTGTCTATAATGTTTTAAATGGCCAATGGGTCCAACAACGTAACCGGAGTCTATAGGGATCTAGTCAAGTGTCTTTATAAAATGATAAATGATGAAAGCTGTATCTGGCATCTAAATTTTGATAAGAGCTATTAAAGCGCGATATAAGTTTTGTATCACTTTGCACCCTGGCAAGACGAATATTTCAAATGGGAGCTAGTTTTTGCTAGATTGAAAATACCGATTCCTTACTCTTAAGTTTTGGGTTTTATTGGTCTGTTGACCATAAGCCAATCAGTTATTAATTTAGACAATCAGTAAAAAAAAAACAAATAATTTTATATATTTTGTATAAATGTGTGTATGTTTATTTTTATGCGAGTGTATGTGATTTGCGAGTCAAATACCCAAAATAGGTACAATCTTGTATGGCACATGCGCGTTGAGGCTTCAAAGAAATGACTGAATTCGTGTCAAATCGTAATCTAACAGATTATACACATATAATATACATATGAACGAGTTTGTATATCTATATATATATATATATGTGTGTATGTAACCACATTTACATACAAAGTCTAAACTATTTGAAGTTTTAGTTATTGGACAAAATCATATTCGGTTAAGTAAAAAATTGGCGGGATAGACTTGAAAATACCATCGCATAACAGGTAATATTACGCTAGTCGAAAGTGCCGGGCTACTAGATACCCTGTGCATGCATGGATACAATTTCCACACATATGCGATATATACCCTTTTGCACAGTTTTTAATGGATAGAGGGTAAACAGAAATTGAGAGAGCGCATGCTCGCTCTTTTCCATTATGGGGTAGTTTAGCGTTGCCAGATCATAAAAAGTGGGTTTTGCAGCACCTGCTTTCAACATTAAAATTTCATTTCATTTATTTAAGCTTTACGTGATAACGATATGATATCCAAGCCAAGCTTAAAATTCTCAACTTTTATAGCAAAGCTGAATTTTTGATTGTGCAAGATCTGTGAGCCTGTGTATTATTTCATGTAGAATTATCAAATTTTGTGGCAACTCCTTCCGGCAACAAGGGGTGGTTGGGCTGGTGCTTTCGCTGCAGCACAGATACGGTGGGTGCGCAGGGGTAGGGGTAGTGGTAGGGGTAGGGGTTGGGGTTGGGGGTAGGAGACGTTTGGTTACGTTTGGTGGTCGTTCCATCGCTCGCTCGCTCATCAGGCTTAAGATACGGCTCGTGTGTGTATGTGGGCTCGTTCGTTTCAGTTTCAGTTCAAATTGGGTATATTCTGCGTGAGGCCGAAACCTTGCGGAACGCGGGCTCTCGCGTCACATAATAAAGTTGTTCACACACACACACACACACACATATATATATATATACATATACGTGCTTCGTGTGTTGAAAATTTTCTAAAACAAGTGCAATTTTTATCAAATAATTGCATATACATATATGTAGGATTGTGCAAAGGATTTACCGCGAATTTAATTAATTTCACCGAAAAATATCAAATATATATTTAGCTAAGGGCCTATGCACCATATATGTGAAAATGGCTCTACATGTTATTGTTTTTAATAAATTGAAGTGCACCCAAAATCTGAACAAACCAAATTTGCAGTAAAAATGTAGCCAAGACCCAGAAATGCTTTAAGGTAATAACGGATGTGAATATAAAAAAAAAAAAAAATGAAAGAATTTCAAATGTGAAAACAACCCCAACGGCCCCCTTTTTACACACATACACGATATAAAAACATAAACACTCACACTGACATACATATGCATACGGACGGACGGACGGACACACATTATTCATACATATCTTGGCATGCGTATATATGTATGAATTTTTAAACGGGAGGAAAGTTTGAATGGGAGTATGTGACCAGAAAAAAACCAAATCAGTTTCTTAAAAATTGCCATTAGCAAATTAGAGTAAACTACATACAGATATAAATGAATGTAATACGCACACAGATACGGTTCATACAAACGTACATAAATTAGTTTACGTATGTACATACGTATGTTTTTTTCTCGGAATCAACCCTTAAGGCCTGGCGACGATGGCAACAGTCAATGACGAAAACAAAACGAACTCTGAAAACTAACAACAAATATGAAACAATTATGTAGTAGTTTTACAAAAACCTAAACTCACATTTTAGCCGTTGTTGAATAAATATCAACCTGAAAAATCCATAAAGGTTGTTTTGATCCTTAAAAAGTGAGAAATTAAAGTTAATAAAGTTGTGCAACGAATATTATTAACGTACGTTTTCTTGGCGCAAAACTTCCTTAGCCGGATAAAATATTTCCATTGTTTTTATACACAAAACCTTCTCCGTGGCGTAGACGCTCCATGGACAAAAACTAGATTCCTGGAACACACAAATAACAAAAAATCTGCAAACAATATACAAATCAAATTTGTTCAAAGCCTAAAGAAGTTTTGAAGTTTTGCCAAAGCTCTTCAGCAATACAATTTCCATGATGTTAAATTAAGGAAAGATAACGAAAGAATTAATACTCCAGTTGTTTTATCGACATTCTCTTGAATAACTCCTCCTTTTACATAATCCGCACACACTATGGGGTTTGTAAGTCTGTAAAATTCTGGTAAAATTAATCAAGCTGAAAATATCTATACACCTATGTGGTTTTTGTGTAATTGCAGTTTACCGATCAGCTGATAGCTGATAGCTGAAAGCAGAGCTGGATTTTGGTTAGCACTTTCACATTACCGGTACCGTTATCGTTACCGTTACGTCTGCTACCTGAGCCACTTTCGAACAGGTCGCTAATGAGGAATGGAATCAATGAACGAAATAATTGACTCGCAAACGTTTAGCCAGCAGCTGGTTGTGGAAACAAGTGAATTCATAAGAGGAGGAGTTGGACAGCAGCCACATCAGACTCAGACTCAGACTCAGACTGAGGAAGGGGAAACTGGTGAAGCTAGTGATGCTGCCGCAGGGATGAAGTACATTAAAAGACGTACAGAGGCGGAATCGCCGGCGGGCTTAAGTGGCGCAATGCAGACACTGATCGCTACGACAGAGCAGGGTAATCGCATCCATGAAGATGAGGAGTCTACCTCCGTTGTTATGGTCATCGATGAGATGGGTCACAGCAATTTGCAAACGACCTATCAGATAGTGCCTCAACAGCTTCAAATACACGGCGGTAGGAATATGCCGCTGTCCTTATTACCGATGCATCACGAGCGCAACGATCGGTTGGCTGTTAATAGTCCAGTTGATTTTGGAGGGTCTGACATCAGTCTGGACGGGTTGAGCGTGAATACAGCGTCTCAGATAATTGCAGTCAAACAGGAGCACAAGCTAGTGATTGTACACCATGACCGTGACCATGGCGAGGATGCCGATTCCAATGGGCACGGTAATGACAGCACCAATCGGCGTGAAAGTCCACGTATGGACCTAAGCATGTCAAATATTAATGCGAATATTAGCTGTATTGACGAGTTATCCTCTGACGGTGGCATTGAGGAGGTCACACTAAACCAACATCACCATCAGCTTTTAGAGGAGAATCAGCATCAGCATCAGCATCAGCACCAGGCCCAGCATCAGCACCAGCACCAGCACCATCAACACCATCAACAATACGGTCATCGTCTTGCCGCTGCATCCGATTTGGTCCACCATCAACATCAGCATCAGCAGCATCAGCAGCATCAGCAGCAGCATCAGCAGCACCAGCGTCACCAGCAGCGTACAGTGCAACTGGGTGCAATCGGTGGTCATGGACATCTGGGTCACCATCGGGAGGCGCTGTCGGTTATTGTTCAGACGCAGGAGGATGACGAGGATATTGATGAAGATGAGGACGATGATGATCGCGAGTCGGGGGGTCACTTGCTCAGTCCAGCGTTGGCCGTTGACAACTCACTGGAGCATAGCACGTATCAGACATTGACTTCGGTCAACAATCGCATATCAGAGCCGGGTTTCAGCCCCACATCGTATGCAACGCTGACACCCATCCAGCCGCTTCCGCCCATTTCTACCATGTCGGATAAGTTTGCCTATACGGGACACATTTCCGGCAGTGCCAGCTCATCGGGTAGCGCAAACGGTGGCAGCAGTGCCACCTCGACCGGTAGGATTAACACCGGTGCCACCTCAGATGGCAGCAACAATCATTGCAGCTCATTCACAAGTTTACCCATGCCCATAGAGGGATCACACCAGGGCTCGCTGGGTAACTTGAGCCTGAGTGGTCTGAGTGGTGTTCAGTCACCGTATTCCTCCTATGATAAATTGCCTTCGCTGATTTCACCTCCGCCTCACAACTATGCCAGCTCGCCGTCGCACGGTCTCTCCGGCATGGTTGGATCATGCGATTTGCACACTCACAGCTCATCGGTGCCATCACCAGTGCCTGGATCAGTGCCAGGCGGCTGTGACGCACTTTCGCCTCAATCCGAAATGCACTCGCATTCGCCCCAGCTTCAGGTCAATCTTAATACGCATAAATCAGCGACAGCTAGCCACGGCCATGGCCAGTGTCATAGTCAAGGCGGCCAGGCCATGCAACTGGTGCCAGTGGCTCTTCAAAAGCAGGTAATATGCCTATCGCCGACAAGTGGAATGGCGGATGGGGTCGTTGTCAGCGATTACAAATCCTCATACAGCACACATCAACATCATGATCATGAACTTGTTATGGCCACCGCCATCAGCTCATCCACAAAATCGTCGCGATTGCAGCACAGCCCAACTCAGCTCAGTCCGCATTCTGTGTCCGCTGGCTCCGTCGTGTCCATGTCCTTGCACTCACCGGCATCTGTCGTGACCTTGCCGCACATGAACGGCTCTGTCGCAAATCTTTCCGTGGACTTGCCCGTTGTTGTCTCACTTACGCCCACACCACCGCCTGGCGATGGCTCCATTGCGGTAAGCATTGACGACTTAGTTCAGCAGCGACAACAGCAGCACAATCAGCAGCAAATACTCCAGACAAGCGCTAAACACGAGAGCAATGAATGCCATCCAAATGGCGACCACAATTTGTCTACTATAACAACTGGCAATAATCTAGATGTGTGCAATATAAATCAACAGCAGCAGCAGCAGCAGCAGCAGCAGCAGCAGCAGCAGCAGCAAAACGGATTCCTCAGTGAACAGCAGCAACATAAGCATTCACCCAAGTTAACGGGCTCAGTGGCTTCAGTGGCCACAACATCTTCCAATGCGACGGTGAATAATCGTTCGACTGGTCCCAATGACATGGAGGAGATCAATACCAAGGAGTTGGCCCAACGCATTTCAGCTGAGCTAAAGCGTTACAGCATACCACAGGCGATATTCGCTCAGCGTGTCCTTTGTCGATCGCAGGGCACTCTTTCCGATCTGTTGCGTAATCCGAAGCCATGGTCAAAGCTTAAGTCGGGCCGCGAAACGTTCCGACGCATGTTCAAATGGCTCCAAGAGCCTGAGTTCCAGCGTATGTCAGCTCTGCGCATGGCCGCCGCACAGATACCGCAACGTCCAACAAGTGGCGCTGTCTCTGCAGGAGCAGGATCAGCAAGCATGGCAAGTGTTGCATTCTCAGCAGGATCGGCGTCGGCAGCATCCCCTGTAGTGCTGACCAACACAACTTCAGACGCATCGCATGTCTCAAACATTTCGGGAAATGGTAAGTAAGATGTCAGGCACATATACATATATATGAACCATATTGAATTTAAATTAAGATTTGAATTATGAACGACAAACCAAATGTGAGCTTCAGCTTTGTGGTATTGAACCCAATGTTGCATATCAATATTAATCGATAGAATAAAATATACATATGTTTGTATCGATAAATGACAGTTGAGATGAGTTGCATTGGAAAACTGGCGGTTTAATAAACGCTAAGCTTGCTTTTCTTACTAATAATACAAATTTGAGCGATATAGACTTGTGGAAAAGTGGGCGGTTCTATTAACTGTAATTCACAAATTGGCGGTGCTATCTAATTAATAGAGTAAATCTGTCAACTCGAAAATACGCGTTTTATTGAGCTTCCACGCTTCCATTCTAGTGCTAATTTACTATATTCGTTTTTTGTTTGGTTTTGAATTCCCAACAGCCATGTTGACCGGGTCTGGGGTTGGCGCTGCAGCCAACTGCCGTCGGAAGGAGGAGCCGCACATAGAACAAATGCCGCAGCCAAAAAAGCCCCGTTTAGTTTTTACAGACCTGCAGCGGCGCACATTACAAGCAATTTTTAAGGTATGTTCAGTACAGGGATGAGTTTTGATCTTTTAATTGAAATTGCTGCACATTTCACAGGAAACTAAGAGGCCTTCAAAAGAGATGCAAGTGACAATTGCACGCCAGCTGGGACTGGAGCCCACCACAGTGGGCAATTTCTTTATGAACGCTCGTCGGCGCTCCATGGACAAGTGGCGCGATGACGACAACAAGAACTCACATTCGCACAGTCGGCAACAACAGGAAGAGCCGGAGGAGAGGGAGAGCAATAGTGGAACGCACGGGCCTTACAGTAGCATACATACGACTGCAATGTCTCCGCTGGGCAATTTTGACGACGACGGTGAAATGGACTTGGAGCTGGAGCATCATGATTTTCTAGTTGACGATCACGACGGCGATGAGCATGACGACATGTTGTGACATAATGGCAAATGCCTGCGAAGAACACCAAGCGAACAGTCTAAGAAGAGTAAACCGACTCAAAATTCCTGCACTAGCACCTATACTCACACCCACAACCACACCCACAACCACAACCAGAAGCACAACCACACTCGCAATCGCATCAATTCAGATTCGGACAACACGCAGCTAAGCCTCAATAGGAAAATCGTATTAAGAGTTCAGAATCACAAGCATCGCATTGTGAGGACAACTTTTAATTTGAAAACTGATGCATTTAGCATTGGCACTGTAAACGAGGACGATCTGGGTCAATTGGAACTAACTGAAGAATCAGAATCATCGGGAATTGAAAGACATCCACAATCTTATGCTCGATCCGATCAAAATCAGGACACTGACTCAGGGCCAGGTGAATGGTCGCCCAGTTTAGTTGTGCAACAGGCCGATATATCCATTGATAGCCTGGGCGTGGCCGATTGCATTGAGTACTTGAATGGGCAAGTCGAAGTGGATGTTGATTGCCACGATAGCTTTCTAGCCAGTATCAACTCTGCTAAGCTTGTCTCAGTTCGTTTAGGTTCCAAATATTATAAAGATCCGACCCTAAAACTGAACGAATCATTTGTCCACTAATCTTCGACTTTTGTTTTCCGCTTCAGAACATATTTTCAATGACATTTTGTGCCACATTCTATTTATTGTCAAACAAAGAAAATTTTACAACTTATAGATGTATGAAATCAGGCCCAATCTTTTGTTTCCTAGGCAGTAACTGGACTTCAAAAGTGGCACTCGGTTCACCCAATTTCAATTTCATCAAGAAATTTTATCAATCCCAGTTCACCCCAAAAGCGTAGAAACCAGTTTTAATAAAAATAAGAAGTTCGAAATTGAGAAATTATTTCATATAGTCTCTGATGATAATGAACGTCTACGTTGACTTAAGTCGTAATCCTAATCAAGATTAAATTTTGACAGCCTCATATTCATCCTTCTTAGCCATTTTCAAGAGATATAGTATTAAAAAGTTGTTCGCTTCTTTTTTTTTTGTTGTGATTTATACCAAGAACATGAATTCGATGGGATTTAAACCAAGTTAAAGTAAATTATTTATAAATGCAGCAAATTCCTTTGGTACCTGACTTAAGAAATCAGCTTATTTTGAAAAACTTTCTTATCCCATACTATTAAGTAGGAGAAACGCGTACTGTATACTTTAGATGTGGCAATATATGCTTTTGAGTGCGTTCTATCTGATATATATATACAGTTAAACTTACACACACACACACACACACATGTATATACATATATTTAAAGCGTTTAAAGTCGAGTGATGCAAACTTTAAGAATCCCACAATAAGAATATATGTATGTCAAAAATGTAACTATGTAAATCTAGTCAAATTTATAAAATAAACAAGGTACAACTAAATAAAATTAAAAACAAAAATCACTTTTTGAAGTCACCTAAATGTTTAAATACAATTAAATAAATACATGTAAATAATGTAATGTGCATTTTACGTAACCGAAAATATTAATATAATATATAACATGTATATGTACATATTTGTACTATTAAAAATGTACTTACATACATAAATCTATATACACACACACACACATAGGTATATTGTAAGTACATAGATATATATGTATGTATATGAAAATCCGATGTCGGCTTGATTTTGCAAATACCTAAAACATAATTTTTCCAAACATCTAGGAACAAGTAGCACGAACGACTTAATATAAAATATATAAAATATGTTCATTAGTTATCTGTACATGTATTTGTATGCTTATACATAGTATATATGATTTAACAGTTATTCAATACAAATACAAATGCAAATGCGAATGCGAATGCGAATACTCAAGCTATTGTTTAATGAATTATCATTATGTAGGCACAGTGCTAAGAATACATCTAGTCAATTTAGTTTAAAATGAGGTGCAAACACATAAAATGCACAGAAACAACACTACAACAAATATTAGAAATGCAGACAAGCGTATATATTTACGTAGACCCATTAAAAATATGTAATATGTACTTAACAATAAGATGAACGCAATGAATAAAACAAATCCAAATTAAGCTAATTGTTGTAGTTTTTAGAGAAAATATTTTCGATTTCTTACTTGTACGCAATTTAATTTTGTTTAGAAATTTCGAAGAGCTTACAGAATGTTGCAATGTTTTCATTGAGATTCTTTTTTCGCAGCCTGTTTGTATGTTATATTTGGTTATTTATCATTTTACGTTTTTACTTGATTGGCTTTTAAAATATGTTTTGTTCGTTTTTTACGAGAGATGGACCTGTATTTTTTTTAAATGTTTATTTTATTTAAAATAGCAAAATGTAATTATTTTAAATATATAATTTTTGGCACAAATCGTTATCTATCTATCGAATAATTCTACTCATACCTTTATCTATCTATCGACTAGAGCTACTCATCTCTAAGCGTTATCGATAGTTCACTGATATTCAGTACACATTTAACACTACTAGCGAGTCAAGTTTTACTCTATTCGAGTTTCACATTTTATGCAACATGAAATTAGTTATGCTTCACCAACGTGCTGGTATCGACGAGAATTTAACTCGTAGCAGTTACTCGTAATGACTTGTGAGTACTTGAGGGTACTCATTAACTTGCATATAGTTCATGCAGTCGTAACGTATCACGACGCCCTAGTACCAAAATAGTACTTTTAGTATTTTCTAACACATATTGTATATTTTATAGAAGGAGCATGCCAAGTGGCTACGCGATTTTTATTTACAACCGAAAATTTAGAAGCCCTGCGCTAGCAATAATTATTTGTACATAATTTGCGACATAGTTTTTGTGAATATACTTAAAAAGGACGCCTTGTGCGTTGTTGTCCTCTTAGTGCACACTTTTCTTAATTTAATTGTGTCATTCGTGTGTGTGAGTGAGTGTTTTGTATGTATACAGAATTTTTTTTTGTTGTTTTGTTTGAGTGTAACCGCTTATACACAAATACACATATGTGCGGATGTAAGCTTGAAGAATTTGGTTAAATCAAATGGAACGCGAAAGCTATTTGAGCAATAGTAAATGATAAAAGAGAAATTCAAAAAAAAAGTTAAGCGTGTAACTAATAATAGTAGATGCAGTGAATCGGAGCTGAGATGCTCCTTTGAGGCGACCATGGAAAAAGTGTAACAGACCCACATTGAAATCCAAGCGAGCAGACAGCTACAGCGAGATATCTTAAGAACACGCACTTGTGTTCCATGTAGGCTCACTTAGAATGCTGTCCACAACAACAGGGGGCGCCAGCCAATCACCAGCAAACGCCGATGCAGCGGCAACAAAATCCACAAAAATCGAGGGCCTAAAAACTACGGTAAAGGTGAAAGCCGAACCCTTTTCCACGCTATCGCCAGGTAATAAACAATGTTCGATTTCCTTATGTCGATCAATTTGTTGAATTTGTTTTATTTCGCTTTTTTTAGAGAACTCAAGCAATCAAAATCAGACCATGTCAGATGAGGCAGACGCACCTGCCAAAAACCCAACACAAAACACAAACAACAACAACAATAGCAATAATAATAATAACAACAACAACAACAACAACAACAGCAGCAATAGTAACAACAATAACAACAACAACAACAGCAGCAACAGCAGTAAAAACACAAATCCGAATACAAGTTGCGGCAGCAACATCGGTGCATCGGGACCATCGTCGGAGGTTCCAGGAGCGGTGGGCTGCAGCACAGCCAGCGCTCTAAGGCAGAATTCAAGTAATAGCCTCAATTCGCCGCCCAACGGCAAGCCCAACGCCAACCCCAACAATGCCAGCGATCAGTCGAATGCAAATGGCAACAGCAGCAAGGGGTCCGCCGGCCTTAATCAGATCGTGGATGGTGATCTGCATCAGGATGATTTGCTGAAAAAGAAAAAGAGCAACGCTAAGGAAGACGAGTGTGGTAATGTAGCAATCATTTTTCGATACATTTTTATCTATAAGTTGAATATTAAATAAGATTTATTTATGTATTATATTTTGTTTGTATAGAAAACCCCATCTTTTTATGTTATTAAAATTAATTAATTAATTCAAATAATATATAATTCGGTTTAAGCTTAGGCTCTGTCGAATTTTGCTGGCATTGAAATTGGTGTTCTGGTTTACTTTATATACTAAACTATCTCATTAAATAAAATCCATGCAATCTTTGTTTTTTAATAGGCAAGTCAACGCAGGCGACCTCGTCTGGCAACTTACCGTTGGAGAAAGCCAGCTCAGTAGTCGCTGGCGGAAACACAAAGGTCGGCTCTGTGAATGCTGCGGCGGTGGCTGTTAAGGAAGAGCCCTCAGATCTTCTTGGCAGCTTAGTGAACATGAAGAAAGAAGATAATTTTTCTCCCAGTATGTCGCCAGTGGGATTTGGATCAATCGGATCTATTGGTGGTCCATCTGGTAGTAGTGCACCGGACCGATCCGCCACGCCAGGTAAGCAATTGGTTTTTTGTTTGTTTGTTTGCTTTTTTGCGATATGATTTGCTTAATGTATGCATTTTAATTCTACGCCGCCAGTCAAAATGGAGCTGAGTTCTAATATCACGGAGAAAACGCCATCAGTTATGGGCCTTAACAGTGATGACATCGTCGGATGCAATACCTTGGTCAATTCAATGGATACTGATCGCATGAGCGATGCAACCTCCTCAAATTCGAATGTTGCCGGCGGTCCGACCGGTTCCGGAACTGGCCTCGGCGTGTCCCTTGGCATTGGCATCAATGTTTCGCCTGGCGCCTCCAATTTTATGGGCAGCAATAATAACAGCGTCGGCGGCGCTCTGGGCAACTGTTTGGATTACATGCAGCAGCAGAACCACATATTTGTCTTCTCCACGCAGCTGGCCAATAATGGCGCCGAGTCGGTGCTGAGTGGCCAGTTTCAGACGATAATTGCCTACCATTGCACGCAGCCAGCGACAAAGAGTTTCCTCGAAGACTTCTTTATGAAGAATCCAATGAAAATGAATAAGCTGCAACGGCAAAACTCGCTGGGCTTGGGTATTTGCAACATGCCTGGGCCTGGCGGCGGACAGAACTGGCTAAATACAAATGCGAATGCCAATAACAACATGGGTGGCAACCTGAACACAAACCCGAACCCGAACCTGGCCAAAATGCTTCAACCGCAGCAAAAAGCAGGCGGCGCTGCCGGACCCAAGTCGCATTTCAACAATCAAGCCGATAACATCAGCAAGCAGCGAAACACTTTTGCCGACCCTTCGCCAGCCGATTCGCTGGTGAATGACAGCGATCTGATGTGCTGGGAGACGGGCAATGCCAGCGCTAACGTCAATCGGAATAGTCTTGAGGGCGCTCAAGGGGCGGCTGAGGCGCAAGCGCTAAAGCTTATGGAGGGGGTCGAGAGTGTTGTCAACGTTTTGGGCAAGTGCAACAGCGATCTGAGCGCTGACAACAACATCATATCGTTGCAGGGCGTCAAAGTGCCGGACGAAAACTTGACGCCCCAACAGCGCCAGCATCGGGAGGAGCAGCTGGCAAAAATTAAGAAAATGAATCAATTTTTGTTTCCGGAGAATGAGAGTGGCGCCAATCAGTTGAACAAGTTGTCCAATGACTCGGCAATGGGAAATATAATGATGAACATGGCGCCTGGCGCCTCGAATGCCCAAATGCGGCAAATGCAAATGCAGATGCAGGCTGCACAAAAGTCGGATCATATGCAGCTGGGGGAGGATGTTCTGATGCCGATGCCGCTGCCCACTGATGTTATTGGCGAGATAGGCGCCGTTATGTCGTGCAATAGTGGTCCACAACAAAAAAATAATCTGCCGTGCGGGCCATCAGCGGCCGCGTCGACAACAGCTGCAGCTACTGGAGCAGGACCAGTAGCAGGACCCGGATCCGGCGGCTTGAACGTCAACATGAATGTCGGAATTCAATGCTCGAATAATCCGAATTTGATGGCGAACTCACCTGAAATCATGAGCGGCTTTGGGAACACAAACTGCGTTATGGGCATTGGGGTTGGAGCAGGAGCTGGCGACAAAGGTGGCATCGCTAATCAGGAAGGCATGCCAATGCCTCAAGGTGGTATGACACCGATGGAGTGGACCAAAATGCAGCAGCAGTTTTTCGAAGAGCGCTTGAAAGTCGGCAAAGTGGGCTGCCGACCCGCAGGAATGCCTGGTGCCCATGCCCAAGTACTTGGTCCGGGTCCTGGTCCTGGGCCCGGACCAGGGTCAAGTGTTCAACAGCCGCCGATTGCACCTGGCTCTGGTGGCAATGCGGGCTCTGTTAACACATCAAATCCAGGAATGCGCAATAATGCACAAGGTCCGCCGCCACCCTATCATCCCACACAACGTTCGGCTTCGGTGCCAATTGCGACCCAATCGCCAAATCCATCGAGCCCCAATAATCTCTCCCTGCCTTCACCCCGCACTGCTGGAGCCCTCGGATTGCCATCAAACTCACCCATCATGGAGCTATCGACAACCAACCCATCTGCGAGTGCAGCCCCGACAGCAACTATGGGTGCCATAACAACGACCAAAAGTTGTTTTCAAACCGATGGCGGATCGCCTTCGAGTCGACATCGAAGTGGTGGTGGCAATGCGACAAACGTCATGAATCATCATCTTAATAGTAATCCCAGTACGCCGCTGGCCCATCTCTCACCCAAGGAAATCGAACCGTTCAATTCAACACCAAGTGGTGGTAATAGCTTGAAATTTATTATCGTATTTAAGACGTTTTTAGATTCATATTTAATTTTCTAATTTTAGGTGATTTGAAAAGTACACGGCCAAGTCCGCAACGACCCCGTTCGCCTGGAAACAGTAATGCAAACCCAAACTCTGCGAATCATCTCATCGAACCGAACAATATGGATTCGCGATTTCCGGCATCCAGCCCAGGGCTGAACTTCAATGTACATACGCAAATGCAAAATAATCCCAACACTGCCATGAATGCATACAAAGGACCCAATGGCAACAACCCTCTGGAAGTAAATGTAAATATTTCTGATATGGTGCTATTTTTTTTATTAGTTTCTTAGCTAAAAAATTCTCTCTTCGAATTGTCGTCAAATATGCTTACAAATGAACCCATTTTATAAAATGGGTCTAATGCTTTAGTGAAAATCTATGTAACAGGCAGAAAGAGCCAAATCCTATTCCATAAAGTTTATATATTCTTAATCAGTTTTAATAGTTGAGTTGATTATCTCTTTCTGTCTATATGTTCATCCGTCTGTCACCATGAACGAGCCGATTTCAGAAACTTTAAGAGTTAGAAACTTCAACTTTTCGAATTTAGACCCCTCCAAGGCACGTGAAGATCAAGTTTGTATTAAATAAGTGATATTTTTCACATTTTTGATTAACTATAGAACTAAAAGACTGTGTTGCATAAAGTTTCATCAAAATCGTTTAAGAAACGCCATAAGAATATAGACTCGTCTATGGCACGAGCAGATCAAGTTTATTTTAAATGATCGATAACTTCTCTTATTTTCGAACGATCAAAAATATACAATCTCAAAATTTTTAAGCTTATTTCGTAGACTATGACAGATAGAGGTACGAAGGTTGGAAGGATCTTGTGCATACAGTAGAGCACCAGAGTCGGGTGCTCTCGGCAGATCAAGTTTATTTTAAATGATCGATAACTTCTCTTATTTTCGATCGATCAAAAATATACAATCTCAAAATTTTATCGATAACTTCTCTTATTTTCGATCGATCAAAAATATACAATCTCAAAATTTTTAAGCTTATTTCGTAGACTATGACAGATAGAGATAGCAAGGTTGGAAGGATCTTGTGCAAACAGTAGAGCTCCAGAGTCGGGTGCTCTCGGCTTGATCAATATTACTTGTTATACATAACTGTGTTATACAAAACTATATACTTAACTGCTTTTTCGATTGGAAACTTTTTGTTTACAGTAGTCGGGTAGATCGTGAAGCCTACAATTGCCTAGTTTGGTTACGATATATTGACATACCAAAACAAGTTTTCACACGAAAACAAATTTTATAACCGATTATTATTATGAGGGCGTGCAATTTATATTCCATTTTAATTTTTTGTCACGCCCCTTCTCTATTTCTCGAACTTCAGTCGATTGCAAAATGTTTGTAATAAAACATGTTGAAGTCCGCTAGCAATACAAAATGAATAAGGAAGTGTATAATGGAGTAAATGTACATAAGAGGCGTAAGGAAGCAGAATCAACACCTGAATCAATTTAACTCTATCCATCTTTCTATCCGTCCATCGATCTCGAAAATTATAAAGGCTGGAGACTTCAATTTTTTTTTATACCCTGAACCCATTGAAAATGGGTAAAAAAGGGTATAATTTTTTTTGCAAATGTATGTAACAGGTAGAAGGAAGCATCTCCGACCCCATAAAGTATATATATTCTTGATCAGTATCACTAGCCGAGTCGATTTAGCCATGTCCGTCTGTCTGCCCGTCTGTCTGCATGAACACGCCGATTTCAGAGACTACAGAAGCTAGAAAGCTGATCTTGGACTCATTCGCATTTCGTTCGTATATACCATACGCAGATCAAGTTTATTTGAAAAGATCGATAACTCTTTCGTTTATTATTATTGATATTTATCGCTTTTTTGACTAGGCTTTTAAAGCATAACGCCCAAACCATGAGAGCTAGAACCACTTATTTTATTATGTTCGCGTAAAGCATACGAAGAATTTAAATGTTTCAGGTTTTGGATACCTCCCCCCAATCTCCCCCAATATCGATAAAACCATAAAAATCAAATACTACAATCTTGCAAATTGGTTTGTACGTTAGTTTCAATGCATACAAATGCAAAATGTTGCCTAGCGTTTTTCTTGGAATTTTTTTTTGCATAGTAAAACTGAAATTTATCGTAAGAATATTAATCGAAGCTGAAGTTGGAGGACCCGCGTGAGACAGTGTGAAATTTATATTTTCTTTTTTTTTTTATCGGAGAGTGGACCATCTGAAGCAGTGGGTTCGAACACCGCCCGATGTAAATTTTATTTTTCATTGGTAATTGGCAATTAGATATATTTCTTTTTTAACTTTCAACCACCTCAATACTCATTAAGTGCCGAGAATTTGTGTATGTGTTGAATTCTGGGTTGAGGGTATCTCCTAGTCGGGAGGTCCCGACTAGAGCAATCTTGTTAGACTCGTCTTTGAGAATCGATATCGATAAATTTTACCGCTTACTTAAATTCAGATCGATGAACAAAATATTATTTTCCCCACTTTCCTCGAATATATGGAGCAATCATTTTATTTATTTATACTCGTTCGTGAAAAGAATATATTGTGTCCGAGCATTGTCCGTCTTGCTGTATATCTGGTGGTGGTGGGTGTTAACATGGCAAACAATTTCTGCCCAATTTGGTGACTAGCTTGAAAACACAGAGCAATGTCTTTGGTCCTAGCTTAAAAATTATGCTAGATATAGTTTCAGTCGGTAACGTAACGTTTTTACTTGATTTTAAGACTCTGCCTCGATTAGAGATACGTTAATGTTAATTTTTTTATTATTAAGCGCGATGAAAACCAAAATATTTTTTATTTCTAGCGTCAAAATTGTGGATCTGGTGGACCACCTGTACAATTTGCTCGTCGTTCTGATAATATGCCCTTGAATCCGAACAGCAGCAATCGACCAGCCCAAAATAAGATGACACAGAATTTTGATCCTATATCGTCGTTGGCACAGATGTCGCAGCAACTGACTAGTTGCGTGTCTGGCGTTGGAAGTCCCGCCGGCGGGATGAATATGATGGGCCCGGGTCCGGTGGACATGAATATGGAGCATGGAGGCATGGTGCCAAACATGGATGCCCAAAGCATGGATCACATGAGCCACACACCCGGTAGCAACGCTCCCAACAATTGCCATCCTATGAACCCGTTGATTAACTCGATGGGTCAACGCATGTTGAATCCTAAGATGGCTGGCATAGGGTCCGGCTTCAGTCCTGGACCCAACGGTGTAGTACGTGAGGGGCCTGGAGGTCCAGTTGGGCCGGGTTTTCACGGGATATTACCGTCGGGCCCTCGGATGAATCGGATGCCCGTCAACTTTGGTCCCAATTTCAATCCAAATATCCAAGTAAAGGCCAGCACACCGAACACAATACAATACATGCCAGTGAGGCCGCAAAACAATAGCCACAACAACGGCAACAACAATGGTAATGTGCGAATGGCACCCAGCCTGGAGTTCTTGCAGCGCTATGCCAATCCGCAGATGGCCAACAGCGTGGGCGTCCCTCCCATTGGCCATCCGATTGGCAATGATGGCGGACCTATGATGATCGGTGCGGGTGGTCCCATGAATATGAACTCACCCAACGAGCAACAGCAGAGCAAAATGGGCAATAATCACAGTGGCAACGGCATCAATATGAATTTTTTCCAAAACTGTAATCAACTACCTGGCCTCGATGATGAAGGCGGTGCGGTGGGGGTGGGGGTGGGGGTGGGAGTTGGGTTAACAGGCCATGATATGAACATTAGTCAACAACCGATGATTCGTGGAATGCGGCCACACGGCATGCGACAGCACGGTGGCCTGGGCGTTCGGATGCAAGCGCCTGGAGTGAATATTGTCAATCGGCAGCAGGGACAGTTTCCAACTCCAGAGGGCTTGGACTGCAATGATCCAACAGTAATGTTTAACAATGGCGCGGGATCTTGCAATACTTCGCCAGCAATGTTTGCAGCATCACAGCAAGGACAACCGAAGGGACAGCACTTAAAGTCCATGCCGGCCGGTATGTGCCAAACTCAAGTCGCTCCAAATGTGGGCATGCAAGGTCCGGGAGCGATACATGTGCAGCAGGGTCAAGGGCATCCTGGAATGAGTGGCCCCAACAACAGTAACCTTATAACGTCTGCTGGCAACGGTGGCGGCTCCGGCGGCGGAATTGGAGTCAACTTTGTGGGCCCCTCGTCAAATGATTTAAAATATGCTCAACAATACCACAGCTTTCAACAGCAACTGTACGCAACCAATACAAGGAGTCAGCAGCAGCAGCAGCAGCAGCAGCAACAGCAACAGCAACAGCAACAAGGTGGCGGCAACATGATTGCCATGCCCCCAAATTTGTCGCCAAATCCGGCGTTTTTTGTGAACAAATAAGCAATTTTGAGCGACCCACTGGTGCATCTGTTTTCGGTTTCTGGAGGGCGATTTCAAAACTAGTCTTCGCAACGAGCAACTGGCATGCAGCTTTCTCCATACAAGATTTGATATTAGCTTATTATCGTAGATATCTTAGCGAGGGGAGAGGCCAAGTGCGAAAGCGAAGTTTGACTATCTTTCCTGTACTCGCTGGGCAAGGTATCATCAGATTTGGTGGGTATACATCACAATGTGCAGGCAAAAGCAATCGATATCGAAGATAAAGCTGATTGGGGGGCTATGTATATGTATAATTTAGATGAGGCAACCCAGACCTGCAGCTTTAAATACTTACTGTGTAACCTGTACGCTGGACTCTGTATTAAACGCAATTAAAACAATTGTATGTAATATAATAATAATTAAATATAAAACCTATATTATAATCAATGTTAAGATAACTAAGATACACGCATGTAAATTCTTCCATTAAACATGTGAACAGAAATCCAACATCGACATCATACCATTTGTATGTATATTATTTTAGTAATACGACGTGTGCTCAAAAACTAACGGAAATTTTATTATTTCGCAGTGGATGAAATAAATTATTGCCGATCGTTCCTAAAACCGTTTTAATTTTGAAATCGTTAATAATTTAAAGAGCATATATGTGGATTTGGAGGATAATCGATCTTGTTATATGCCAAATAAGAATCTACCCCGCAGATTTAGAATTGAATATAAACATTTTGTTCAAAGTTTGCTTTATTCATATAGGATTGTGTAAATTTTAATATAAATTTTAAATTGTACATTCTTAAATATTGCCTGTCTATTTTTGCGCAAGCTAGTTTTTGGTTTTATACCATGGGCGCCCGTTTCCTGAAATTAATAATTATTTATTTTTATCAGAAGGGGAAATATCCGACTCCATAATGTGTTCTTAATCTGTATGAATACGTCAATCTCAGAATCTTTCTTCAACTTTTCGAGCATAGGCTCATCGATGGCAAGCGCACATTAAGTGTATTTCCGTTTTCCTAAAAATTCTACAACGAACTCATATTTGAGAATTTTCTATGGTGGTTTGAATGACTTTATTTTCTATACAACGAATAAAAGAATTTTTTGCAAAATTGGACAAGAGCATTGAAATGTATGTAAGAATTTTGGCGCATTTTACGCACTGAATAAGTCCTGAAAATTTCTTAACGATCATAACTTTCGTTTACGAGCAAATCAAGAATTCCTTTCCCGTAGTAGGGGCCAAGCTGCAGCACAAGCAATTTCTGTGTTCATTTGTCTTTTGTCTAGCGTTTTTCTTGGAATTTGTATTTTTTGCATAGTGAAACTGAATTCTTTCGCAAAAATATTAATAGAAGCAATGGTCCAGCTTTTAGGAGTTGTGCAGCTGAAGTTGGAGGGTCTGGGTTCAAACCCCGCTTGGGATAGTGTTGGATTTATATTTTCTTTTTTTAATTATCAATAATTATTATTAAAAACTTTTATTTTTATAACAAAAGCAGAATTTTGGCGTTTCCTTGCACTTTTTTTGGCTGTTTGGTGCAGTAGATAAGAGATGTGCATGTGAAGCGGTGGGTTCCAGGTTCAAGCCCGGGTGTTGCTACATTTTATTTTTCGTTTGTAATTGCAAATAAATTTTTTTTTTTCAAATTTTTTAATTACCTCAATACTCATTAAGTGCCGAGAAATTATGTGTATGTGGTAAATGCTGGGTTCAGGGTATCTCCTAGTCGGGAGCTCCCGACTAGAGCAATCTTACTTGTTTTAATTGATATTATAACTTGTACAAGCTGCTTTTAACATAGTTTTTTTTTCTAGTTTTAGTAAGTCGCCAAGTCCGTATTATATGGTGTTATCAAAGACAATATAAATATATCTTTGGTGTTATCTTGTGTGGTTGTGTATTTTTTTTGTGAGCATTTTTTTATAACAATTATGGTTTGACATAAAACGGTGGCAGAAATATAAAACATTTCCAAGTTTTTTTATTTATTAAAACAATTAACAATGTTTGTAAGTTTGCAGATCGCAGTATAGCATACTCGACTAGGAGTTACCTTATTAAGCCATTAACAACTCCACACAAAAACATGCACTGCTTGCGTGTGCACTGCTTGGGAGTGCACTGCTTGCGCGTGCTGCTATTGGTTCATATGTATATAAATACAGTGGCTCACAGCTTGAAGTGCGCAGTGCATACTTTTGACTTCAAACTTTCACAGAGCTAAAACTATTAGGCGTTTTGCAACAAATGTGGTACCAAATTAAAGGAGAAATGTCAACATTAACCTGACTGCATTTATTGACTTCTTTTGTTTTTTTTTAAGTAACAAAAACAACATAAGTCTCACAGCTTATTTTATGCAGTCTCAAAAGTATCCAAATTTTTTGTAAATATGGATAATTTTTGGTATTATCAGTATTTATTTTGTTTTTTACCACAGTTTGAAGCCTTTGAAACCTTGTCAAAGTTGTCAAAATTTTCGACACGTTTTCTTGAATTTTATCGGCGTTTCATAACCGATTTTGACAAAACTTTTTTTCAAGTATTCAGAAAATATCGATAATTTAAAATAAACGTGTACGAGTTTTATTCAAAAATTAAAGTTCACGTTCATACAGACGGACGGACTGAAGGATGAGCGGGGCTAGATCGGCGCGACTCGAATTTGTACATAAGACTAAGGAATACATTTTATGAAGTTTTATATATATATATATATATATTATATAATAATGCACATACTTCAAGTTCATAATTTTATTCATAAAGCTCATACTTTTAGTTTAGAAGTCAATTTAAAATATGGTCACTAAGAATTTGTGTATGCAGGGTATATCCTAGTCATGTAAATGTACTATAGCACTACGAATCTATTGCGAAATATTCATCAAGATCAGTTAAGAAAGATAAGTTGCTAAAGATAAAACAGAAAAACGTAAATTTAATACTACAGATTTGTGAATTAGGGTTTTTACATACACTGCAATGATCCTATTAAATTAAGAATTTCATTTCGATAGAGAGTTTTGTTTATTGTTTTTTATACCCTGAACCCATTGAAAATGGGTAAAACAGGGTATTATGGTTTTGTTGAAATGTATGTAACAGGCAGAAGGAGGCATCTCCGACCCC